>CAUYRH010097844.1:0-11579 GCA_963574655.1 Perodicticus potto
ATCCTAGGACACAAAACAAACCTCAACAGAACCAAAAGAATTGAAATTTTACCTTGTATCTTCTCAGACCACAAGGCACTAAAGGTGGAACTCAACTCCAACAAAAACATTCAACCCCACACAAAGGCATGGAAATTAAACAACCTGTTGAATGACAGCTGGGTGCAGAAAGAAATAAAAGAGGAAATCACTAACTTCCTAGAGCATAACAACAATGAAGACACAAGCTACTCAAACCTGTGGGATACTGCAAAAGCAGTTTTGAGAGGAAAATTTATCACTTTAGATGCCTACATTCGAAAAACAGAAAGAGAGTGCATCAACAAACTCACAAGCCATCTCATGGAATTGGAAAAAGGAAGAACAATCTAAGCCTAAACCCACTAGAAGAAAAGAAATATTCAAAATTAAATCGGAGATCAATGAAATTGAAAACAAAGGAATCATTCAGAAAATTAAATGAAACAAGGAGTTGATTTTTTGAAAAAATAAATAAAATAGATAAAACCCTTGGCCAGACTAACTAGAAATAGAAAAGTAAAAGTTCTAGTAACCTCAATCAGAAATAGTAAAGGGTAAATAACAACTGATGCCACAGAGATACAAGAGATCATCTCTGAATACTACCAGAAACTCTATGCCCAGAAATTTGACAATGTGAAGGACATGGATCAATATTCGGAATCACACCCTCTCCCTAGACTTAGCCAGGAAGAAATAGAGCTCCTGAAGAGACCAATTTCAAGCACTGAGATTAAAGAATGAATAAAAGCTTCCAACAAAAAAATGCCCTGGTCCGGATGGCTTCACACCAGAATTCTATCAAACCTTCAAGGAAGAGCTTATTCCCTAACTGCAGAAATTATTCCAAAATATTTAGGAGGAAGGAATCTTCCCCAACACGTTCTACGAAGCAAACATCATCCTGAAACCAAAACAAGGAAAAGACCAAACTAAAAAGGAGAATTTCAAACCAATTGCACTAATGAATATAGATGCAAAAATTCTCAACAAAATCCTAGCCAATAGATTACAGCTTATCATCAAAAAAGTCATACATCATGATCAAGTAGGTTTCATCCCAGGGATGTAAGGCTGGTTTAACATGTGCAAGTCCTTAAACATTATCCACTATATTAACAGAAGCAAAAATAAAGACCACATGATCCTCTAAATAGATGCAGAAAAAGCATTCGATAAAAATCCAGCATCCTTTTCTACTTAGAACACTGAAGAGCATAGGCATGGATGGCACATTTCTTAAACTGATTGAAGCTATCTATGACAAACCCACAGCTAATATTTTACTGAATGGAGTAAAACTGAAAGCTTTTCTGCTTAGAACTGAAACCAGATAAGGTTGTCCTCTGTCACCATTACTATTCAACACAGTGCTGTAAGTTCTAGCCAATACAATTAGGCAAGCCAAGGAAATAAAGGGCATCCAAATGGGAGCAGAGGAGGTCAAACTCTCCCTCTTTGCTGATGACATGATCTTATATTTAGAGAACCCCAAAGACTCAACCACAAAACTCCTAGAAGTCATCGAAAAATACAGTAATGTCTCAGGATATAAAATCAATGTCCACAAGTCATTTGCTTTTGTATATGCCAATAACAGTCAAGATGAAAGGCTAATTAAGGACACAACTCCCTTCATCATAGTGTCAAAGAAAATGAAATATCTAGGAATGTACCTAACAAAGGAGGTAAAAGACCTCTATAAAGAAAATTATGAAATCCTGAGAAAGGAAACAGCAGAGGATCTTAACAAATGGAAGAACATACCATGCTCATGGCTGGGAAGAATCAACATTATTAAAATGTCTATACTTCCCAAAGCTATCTACCTATTCAATGCCACTCCTATTAAAATACCATCATTGTACTTTCAAGATTTGGAAAAAATGATTCTGCATTTTATGTGGAACCAGAAAAAAACCCATATAGCTAAGGCAGTTTTTAGTAATAAAAATAAAGCTGGGAGCATCACCATACAAGATTTTAGGCTGTACTACAAAGCCATAGTGGTCAAGACAGCATGGTACTGACAGAAAAATAGAGACACAGACATTTGGAATTGAATAGAAAACCAGGAAATGAAACTAACATCTTACAACCACCTAATCTTTGATAAACCAAACAAAAACATACATTGGGGGGAAAGACTCCCTATTCAACGAATGGTGCTGGGAGAACTGGATATCCACATGTAAAAGTCTGAACTTGGACCCACACCTTTCTCCACTCACAAAAATTGATTCAAGATGGATAAAGGACTTAAATTTAAGGTATGAAACAATAAAAATCCTCAAAGAAAGCATAGGAAAAACACTGGAAGATATTGGCCTGGGGAAAGACTTCATGAAGAAGACTGCTGTGAAACAATAAAAATCCTCAAAGAAAGCGTAGGAAAAACACTGGAAGATATCGGCCTGGGGAAAGACTTCATGAAGAAGACTGCTGTGGCAATTGCAACAACAACAAAAATAAACAAATGGGACTAAATTAAACTGAAAAGCTTCTGTACAGCTAAGGAGACAAGAACCAAAGCAAACAGACAAACTACCCACTGGGAAATGATATTTGCATATTTTGAATCAGACAAAAGCTTGGATAACTAAGATCTATGGAGAACTCAAATTAATCCACATGAAAAAAGTCAACAATCCCATATATCAATGGACAAGAGACATGAACAGAACCTTCCCTAAAGAAGACAAATGAATGGCCATATGAAAAAAATGCTCATCATCGCTATTTATTAGAGAAATGCAAATCAAAACTACCCTGAGATACCATCTAACCTCAGCAAGAATGGCGCAAATCACAAAATCTCAAAACTGCAGATGGTGGCATGGATGTGGAGAGAACGGACCACTTTTACACTACTGGTGGGACTGCAAACTAATACAACCTTTTTGGAAGGAAATATGGAGAACCCTCAAAGAACTCAGGCTAGACCTCCCATTTGATCCTGCAATCCTGTTATTGGGCATCTACCCAGAAGGAAAAAAATTCTTTTAGCATAAGGTCACTAGCACTAGACTGTTTACTGCAGCTCAATTTACAACCGCCAAAATGTGGAAACAGCCTAAATCCCCACCAAACCAGGAATGGATTAACAAGCTGTGGGATATGAACACCATGGAATACTATTCAGTCATTAAAAAAAATGGAGACTTTACAGCCTTTGTATTAACCTGGATGGAAGTGGAACACATTATTCTTAGTAAAGCATCACAAGAATGGAGAAGCATGAATCCCATAGTGACAATTATTGACAAGGTGGGGGTGAGGGAAGGGGAGAGCAGAGAGAGAAAGAATGAAGGAGGGGTGGGGAAAGGAAGAGCAGAGAGAGGGAAGGAGCAAGGGGGGTGGGGTCTTGGTGTGTGCCACACCTTTTGGGGGCAAAACCTGATTGTAAGAGGGACTTTACCCAACAAATGCAATCAGTGTAACATGGTTTCTTGTACCCTCAATGAATCCCCAACAATAAAAAAAAAAAAAAAAAGAACATGGAAATTCATTAAACAAAGAAACATGGAATCAAAGAAAACTTCCAATATACCCTTCAAAGACATCTGTCACAGGGTATTTATATTCTGATTGAGGAGTTACCCTCATACTGATTTTCGGTTTTAGGTGAAAATTTAAATGAGTATCATCTCCTCCTTTTATTTTATTCTTATAAAAAAAAAACCCAGCTCAGCTGTCTGCACAGTGTGGGAACACAGTGGCCGCTTAGAGGGCAACCCCTACCAGATAAATGCATCTTTCCTTACCATGTCTCATTCTTCAGCACCAGACACTTAACCCAATACTGTGCAATCAATATGGACACTTGTGTGACAACCATTAGAAATTCTTTGTATTCTAAGTTAAAACAAGCCTGGCTGTCAGTTTAACCCTAAGTCCTTGCTTTGTCTGCTAAAGCCACAGAAAATAATTCTAATCCCTATTCTAGATGGTGCTTGAAATATTAGAGGGCAATGGTCCATCATTTCCATGCGAAATCCACTGCTATAGATGACACACCCATGTTTCCTATCATCATTCCCCATCAGAAAATTTTCCCAATTATCACCTTTCTTCATCCAGAGAACAGTCCATTTAGCAGGTATAACTCACAATAATACATGGAATTGTCACTTATTTTAAACCTATATATTATTAACAAAACCTGAATTAGCATTTGCATTTCTGAGAGCTTCTTCATTGTAGTGACTTATTTTAAACCTAAAATGGAATGTCTCTAATTCTTTTGTTTTAAGTCCCACCCTTAGACTACTTTTCCACACTGTGAAGTTTGTGTGGACTAAATTTAAGGCTATACATTTCTATGTCCATTTCTAAATTCATCTGTTTTGTTCCAGTCTATCATTTCAAGCTGTTGGTTGGATGATGAAAAATCTGCAATTTACTTCCTACAATGAATTAATTAGCAGCAGGAGATCATTATCGTTGATTTCTTTGGCCCTCTGTGGAGATTAGTGCACTGTTGGTGCCAGCACGTGTCAGGCAACAGGAAAAAATATGATTTAATTATTGAAAATGTTTGTATAAATCCTACAAGTTCCTTGTATGATGTATAATTGAATCTATTGATGCCTTATAAATACAGGAATTTCTGAGTTTTGAAGTCTTTTTCTTTTTTGCTTTTATGAGATTTTAGAAAAGAAAATTATTATTTCTCATTATTTTTATGAGTTTGTCTTGGTGACCTGATGCCCATCACTGAATTGTGTCCTGTAGAATCAGGGGATGGCTCTGCTGGGTTCTGACTCATGCTCTCCATTAAGAAATGGCTCTGAATGTCACCTCCAGGGTAAGTTTTGCTTCTGCATTTGAGTTGCAAATTAAGAGACAGATTTTGAAAAAAATGCTGGGGCTTGAAAAACATTTTCAAGGACAGAATTGCAAAAAGACAAGCTGTGGCTGATAGATCAAAAATGAGACTTAAATCTGTCCTTCACAGGAAAAAAGTCTACAAACAAACAAACAAAAAACAAAGCCAAAAAACAACCTTTGAGATTCAGTCAGTCTCCAGGGAAAGATTGCTTGTTTTAGGTTGTTGTTATTTTCCTCACATCTCACTTTTGCCATTTAAAAAAATGTTTTATAGGGGTGGTGTCTGTGGCTCAGTGAGTAGGGTGCCAGCCCCATATATCAAGGGTGTTGGGTTCGAACCCAGCCCCAGCTAAATTGCAACCAAAAATAGCCAGGCATTGTGCCGGGCGCCTGTAGTCCTAGCTACTTGGGAGGCTAAGGCAAGAGAATCACCTAAACCCAAGAGCTGGAGATTGCTGTGAGTCGTGACACCATAGCACTCTACTGAGGGCAACAAAGTGAGACTCTGTCTCAAAAAAAAAAAGTTTTATTGGCCTAATTTTAGTCATGCTACTTAAGGTATCTTACCAATAGTCTTCATTTAGTTTCTTCTGCTTTTATCCAAGAATGCCAAAGTTATTGACGACAGAGGTTTCACACTGTATCACTGGATTCAAGACTCTATGTTTAAATCCTTTCTTCAAAACCCACCAAAGGAGATTTTGTCCAAGTTAAGCTTGTTCCCGAACTTTAGTGTTCTCTACATGAAATGGGCTTTTCTGTAAGTGTCAAACAAAATAACTCATATAAAGCATGTGTCAAAGAGTCTCTTACATAGCAAATATTAGCAAATTTTTATCCTTCCATTTTAGGTTCAAACATTCTCTTAACACTCTCTTCCTAATATTTTACCTCAAAACAAATGAATAAAAAAGAGTTTAAAAGTGTTTGTTGAAAGGTTTTGGCAGTCTTACTATAATCTTAGTGGAGACTCAATCTAAGGACCCATTTGTATCCCACTCAATTTTTATTAGCTGGGTTGTTGTGTTATTGTTGTCTGTCTGTTTTTGTTCTTTTTAGTGGTCTGAGAAAAATTAATCTTTCTAAGGATAGAAGAACATGTTGTCTGATCTAGAGGTCTGATATTATTGAGATGAATTAGATACTATTTCACATTTTTTGATAGAAGAAAAAAACCCTCTTCCTGCAGGGGGAAAAATGACGAGATCAATGGAAAGTGGTAAGAATGGGACAGTGGCCATGCGTGATGATGGCGAGTATGAGCCAGTCACTGGTGGGACCCATTGGGAAGCAAAAATGACTGAATGAGGAGGAGAAAGAGGTGCCTACCAGAGTTTTTTGACTGTTGGGTTGAAGTCCAGAAATAACAGAGCTAGTGATTGCCTTTAGAATATATTTCTAAGAAAACTTAAGAGTAAGTTAAAAGTTATTTCTTTGTCTTGATCTAATCAGACATTGATTTGGTGACAGTAGTTTATGTACAAGCTTTATAATTTCTGAGACTAATTTCCAAGGCACTTCTCTCCTTTTCCTAATGTTTTAAATCACTATAAATGCTGCTGCCTTTACTATATTTTCTCTCTGTATTACAGAAGCAAGACCAAGCAACAGTGTATATATTCTGGTCTTGAGCCACACAGGCATGTCCACTCCACGTTGCCCAAAGAATCTGCCTTCGACAAAGAAGTCAATGAAGATCTCTTTAGAATCCTGTGCTTTGCTGTTATGACACTATATGATTAATTCGAGACACAGAAGGACTGTGGCTGTACCTGATTACCCAGGGCGTTATCCTAACCATTGCCAAGGTCCTCATACAGAACAGAAATGACCTTGTTTACCCAACAGGTAGATATGAATCCTTTCTGTATCATAGCCCCTAATGCTCTCCTGCTCAAGCAGCCCTTTGCCAATACAAACCTCTCAGTGACCAATTTAATAATTTTATTCTCAATTACTAATAAAGCTCTGGAGTAGGATATGGGATGACATTTACATATAACCTAATTCTTATAAAATTTAGATCATTTTGAAATGAGCAGTCTAGAAGTATTGGTAAGGCCAACAGATCTTCCTCTGACCAGTGACACTGTTACAAAGCAGCTCTCCAGAAGTGTTAGAATGAGTCCTACAAATTTATATGAAGAAAGGCTGCTCCCTGTCCTCAAAATGCTCCCCATGCTACAACATGAAAAGCACTCTTTTGGGGAGTGAGTCTCCTGTGTGCTCTACATTCTAGTGAACTGACTTATTTACCAGTTTAAAGCAAATAATTAGTCTTTCTTGTCCGAATCATTGACTCTTACTGTTCAGATCTGGTGGAAATTATACATCTTTTCTTCAGGAAAATGCACACAGACAATTTTGCAGTGAACTTCAGTTTGCTGCTGTACCTAGAGTATATCCATGAGGTTCAAAAGAAATCCTGCCTCTTTCATTTCAAGGGCCATGAAACCATGTGTCTAGGACTGGCAGTGCTGACAAGTTTCGCTCATGGGAAATGGAGGACTGACATTCACCTGCACAGCTGCGCTACCTCTTTCCTGTCAGCATCTGTGTGGGCTGCAGGGCATCCGTTCTGAAAGGACTGCACCCGTGCCTGCCTATTGTTGGGTGTATTCAATTTTGTCCTTTCCCTTAAGAAACATAAAGGAACATGGCCAGGGAGAAAGGGCAGGGATGAGAGAACGTGATGAGAGAACCATGGAGGACAGGAAGAACACATGAGTACTTCCAGGGCATGTCACCTGTGATGTGGAAGGAACTAGCACTTCCATCCAGCTTTGCATCTGTGACTCACTCTTAGAAGGAACTTATAATGTTGGGCTTTGGATTAACAACTGTGCTAAATTGATTGCAAAAATGGCTGAACATGCTCCCTTTCAGCAATCCATACTCTTTGAAATGTGATTTTGTAGCTTTTCCAATCCCAGTAAATCTAAGTTGAATTTGTGACTTGCTTTGGTCAACTGAACATGGCAGAAGTCCCAGTGTGCCACTTTTGAGGGTATGTCTCACGATCTTGACGTGTCTTTTTCTTACCTCTCTCTTTTCTGTCTCTGCCAAGAAGACATTCTCAGAGTATCATGTTGGTCCAGATAGTCCAGACATCCCCAAAAGACAGACCTTTAATATGTAAAAATACCTAGATAAACTCAGAAGTGCTACCTAGCTAACCTGTGGCTAACTACAGATAAATGAACACACTTTGTCATATCGAGTTTAGAGCCTGAGAACCACTCAGACGACCTATAAACACACCACCAAAAGTAGATGTTTACTCTTGTATCCCTGAGGTTTACTGGTTGCATGTCATACAACCTTATTCATTTAAAATGCCAAGAGGATTTTAAAATGGACTCATTTTACCCATAAATATTGATGTCAGGATGATGTGATATGGCAACCTTATTCAGGGATTAGATCATTCATACATCCCAGTTAGTTGGATATGGATTCAAACGCCAAGAGGATTTTAAAATGGACTCATTTTACCCATAAATATTGATGTCAGGATGATGTGATATGAGAAATAATGAATTTTTTCCCCACAGTTCCAGCCTTGGCATGCTTCAGCACAGCACACATTTGGAATTATTTCACTTCCATATGCCAGGAATCTCATTAGATGTTGAGGATGAAGACGGGAACCTGATTAGTCCTTGATCTAAAGGAGGTCATCTTCTGGAGGAGGAGGGGGCATCACCTCTGTAGTCACAGTTACCTGAAACCAATTGGTTGCAATTCACACATTTGGGTATCCTCTATTCTTGGCTAGAATTGTACTCAAACAGCATTTTTGGAACAATTCCATTGGCAATAGTTCTTTTGAGTGGGAACAAAGTTGTACAAGTCTAACCTCTTCAGAGTCTTTAACCCAAATGTGAACTCCAGTAAGAAAACCCCTAAAAGGAAAGAATGTGCTGCCAATTTGATGGTTTGAGAAAGTGTGGCTGTTTTCCTGGGCTTTGATTTATTTAAATTCTGCAAGTTCTTCTTATCTTCCAGGTTTTAGCACTTTGGTGGTTATTCACTTCAGGCCAGATGTGTTGTTTCCAAAACACAAGACTCTTGGGTGGAAGATACGGAAAGACTGAGTGCCAGGTTTTCTGATCTTTGCTCCAATGCTCTGTCTTAAAGTCATGTGGTTCGGGAGAAATTGCCTGACCTCTTTGACTTGGTTTCCTCATTGGAAACTTTGTCAGCGGTGATTTGCTTCCCTCTTACAAAGAATCGTGGAAAAAAATAAATGCTGTTAAAAACTTCGAGGGTTTTTGTTTTACGCTGTACAATGATATTAATTTTTCTTAAATTGAGATTTTTCTGGAATCTGGAAAACAAAATAGGACAGCATAACTGAATTCAATGTCCAGCTCTTAACTCGGTAGAGATGTTAAGAAGATACAGACACACACAGCTCACACACACACACACCCTCTGCTTACCATGAAGCACATCCTTAGCCATTTTGAAATTGCCTTCATTTTGTTTTAAGTTTACTACATATTCTTTTGTAAATGTGATAATATAAGAAAGGTTGAGGGCTTGCATTTCCTTGGATCTCTTAGTAGTAAAAGGAGGTTACTGGGAACATTGGTGCGTATGAAACTGCAACCCGGAGTCACAGCTAACACTTAAAAGCGAAGGGAGGATGGGTCGGCCCACGCCCATTATTACCTTCTTAAATAAATACCAAAGTTCATGTACAAGCTTTAAAATGGCAAAAACAATGAATACACTAAAATATCATTATAAATGGTTAAGTTGAAAGCCACACAATAGGTTCACTGCATTTTGTTCTCTCGGCCCAAATTTCTTATTTAAAATTCAGACTTGAAGGGGAGCATTATTATCTTTTGCTATGGCTTTTTAAAAAAATGTTTTGTTGTATTTCCTTTCAGAAGCATATATTTGTTTTTTTATTGTTTATTTTTTTTACCCCTGCTCCCCTCCCTTCTTCTCTCTCTCGCTGCTCTCCTCTTCCCCCACCCCTTACCATGCACTAGGTCATTAATTGTCCTCATATCAAAATTGAGTACATAGGATTCATGCTTCTCCATTCTTGTGATGCTTTACTAAGAGTAATGTGTTCCACCTCCATCCAGGTTAATACAAAGGCTGTAAAGTCTCCATCTTTTTAAATGGCTGAATAGTATTCCATGGTGTACATATACCCCAGCTTGTTAATCCATTCCTGGGTTGGTGGGTATTTAGGCTGTTTCCACATTTTGGCGATTGAAAATTAAACTGCCATAAGCAGTCTAGTAAGTGTCCTTATGATTAAAGGATTTTTTCCCTTCTGAGTAGATGCCCAGGAATGGGATTGCAGGAGCAAATGGGAGGTCTAGCTTGAGTTCTTTGAGGGTTCCTTCCAAAAAAGTTGTATCAGTTTGCAGTCCCACCAACAGTGTAAAAGTGTTCCCTTCTCTCCACATCCACACCAGCATCTGCAGTTTTGGGATTTTGTGATGTGGGCCTTTCTCTCTGGGGTTAGGTGATATCTCAGGGTGGTTTTGATTTGCATTGCTCTCATTACTAGGGATGATGAGCATTATTTTCTTTTGCTATGGCTTTTTTTAAAAAAAAATATTTTGTTGTATTTCCTTCCAGAAGCATATATTTTCATGTTTGTTAGCCATTCGTCTGTCTTCTTTAGAGAAGGTTCTATTCATGTCTCTTGTCCATTGATATATGGGATTGTTGTTTTTTTTTAATGTGGATTAATTTGAGGTCTCTATAGATCCTAGTTATCAAGCTTTTGTCTGCTTCAAAGTATGCAAATATCCTTTCCCATTGTGTAGGTTGTCTATTTGCTTTGGTTGTTGTCTCCTTAGTTGTGTTAAAGCTTTTCAGTTTAATTAAGTCCCGTTTGTTTATTTTTGTTGTTGTTGGTACCATGTTGGTACCACAAACATACCAGATGTTATGGACATGTAAATTTAATTTTATTCTAACTAAGTGCCATTGATTTCTAGGTAATGTGTTCTTTAACATTTAATTTTTACACTCAGTTTTTTGGTTTATAAATTATTTGATTCATATATGATATCATAAAGTCTTTCCCCAAACCAATATCTTCAAGTCCTATGCTTTTCTTCATAAAGTCTTTCCCCAAACCAATATCTTCAAGTCCTATGCTTTCTTTGAGAATGTTTATCATTTCATGCCTCATATTTTGGTCTTTTATTGATCTTGAATCAATTTTTGTGAATGGAGAAAGGTGCAAGTCCAGTTTTAGTCTTTTACATGTGGATATCCAGTTCTCCCATCATCATATATGGGGATTCTTTCTCCCAGTGTATGTTCTTATTTGGTTTATCAAAGATTAGGTGGCTATAAGATGTTAGTTTCATTTCCTGGTTTTCAATTTGATTCCAAATGTCTATGTCTCTATTTTTGTGCCAGTATCATGCTGTTTTGACCATTATTGACCATACAGCCTAATGTCTGGTATGCTGATGCCTCTGGCTTTGTTTTCATTACTAAGAACTGCCTTAGTTATATGAGTTTTTTTCTGGTTCCATACAAAACAAAGAATTATTTTTTCCATGTTTTGAAATTACAATGTTGGTATTTTAATAAGGATGGCATTGAATCTGTAGATTGCTTTGGGAAGTATAGACATTTTAACAATGTTGATTCTTCCTGGTCTATGGTTGTTTTTTGAGCTAAATGGTTATGCACTCGTAGAAAATGTCAGGTTCTTTTGATCTTTGTATGATAATATT
>CAUYRH010097845.1:0-13903 GCA_963574655.1 Perodicticus potto
GGTTCCAGCTAGTTGGGAGACGGAGGCAAGAGACTCGCTTGAGCCCAGGAATTGGAGGTTGCTGTGAGCTGTGGATGCCACAGCACTCTATCCAGGGTGACAGCTTGAGGCTCTGTCTCAAAAAAAAAAAAAAAAAAAAAATACATAATGACTAAACAAGAAAAACTCACATTTTGATGTTTTTGTTCTATTGGACAAAGGATCTTATTACACATTTCATCAAAATTTAAATAGAAATACTTTCATTTACAGAAAAGAAAATTAAAGTCTAGACATATTTTCATTGAGACTTAGTGGGAAAGATGGAAATTATTCCAATCTCAAATTGAATTGTTTCCCCATTCCCCTAAAACATTTTAATTAATAAGCATTTACTTAGAATCTGCTCTATCCCAAGTTTTATAGGGGTCTCTGAAAAGCAAAAAGCAGCCTCTATTTTTTCAGAGGGAACTTTGGAAAGCAGAGAGCAACCCTGAGGGAAGTAGTTAAAATTGACAAAACAAAGCATAGGGCAAGATAAGATTAAGGTAGGAATGAATTTATTCAAAGGCAGAGGGAACAACAGGGCAGAGGGCAGCTGTGAAAGCACAGGTAGGGAGAGTAAGATGGAGTCAGGCAGGCTAAGGCAGGAAGGACACAGCTGGTCTGGTCGGTTTAGGTCCTGCCTGACCTTCACCTCATCTCCCATTTGACAGAACTGGTCTGGTTCCTTTAATTCCTGACTGTACTTCTCTATCTCCCATTCTTATTGTTTTGTAAATTTAGCTCCCACCCTAAAGATATCTATGTTGAGTAGTTTAGGTGGAATGATTTTAGGATATTAACTTTCTAAGTAGAATGCTGTAATAAATCATTGAGTTATGTAAGGGTTAATGTGATCTTTGCTTTGAACTATGCAAATTAAGAAAGAATGCCACATTGAGAAAAGGTAGCTTTGGGGTATATAAGAAGTAAAAATTTGGGTAAGGGTTGGTGAGCCGTTTCCACTGCCCTCTTGTCTTAACTTTTATGGAGCTTTTTTTTGTCTTTCAATAAACTCTGAACACTCTAACGTGGTGTTTCTTTTATTTCATCCTGGTTGCCCGGTCTGTTCAGAAGAGGTATGTCATCTGAAAGCCCCTGGCTAGGGTACACCCCTGGTGTGGCTTGAAGGGCATTCCTGGCAGGAACATGAGCAGATTGCCTGTGGAGGTGGCAAGCAGATTTTCTTTTTTTCTGTCTCTTTTTTCACAAGGGACAAGGGACCCATCCCAGACCGTTTTGTGACTCTATTTTGTTTTTGTTTTCAGTTCTTTGTCTGACCACTCCAAAACCTGTTGTTTAAAACTCCAACACGTTTTCAGTTTCATATGAGCAACGGTGACAGGCAAAAAAAAGTGATCTAAACTTTAGAACTTCCCATTCCAAGAATTCACATGTTGGGATTGACCAAAGAATAGGTGCTTTTGGAAGGGATGATAAAGATACCAGTGAAGCGGCTAAGGCCCCAGCCACATATACCTGAATTGGCAGGTTCGAATCCAGTCAGGCCCACCAAACAACAGTGACAGCTGCAACCAAAAAATAGCTGGGCATTGTGGTGGGCACCTATAGTCCCAGCTACTTGGGAGGCTGAGGCAAGAGAATCGCTTAAGCCCAGGAGTTGGAGGTTGCTGTGAGCTGTGATGTCTTGGCACTCTACCCAGGGCAACAGCTTGAGACTCTGTCTCCAAAAAATAAATAAATAAATAAAAAAGAAACCAGTGAAGTAAGTTGGCAAGAGAGTCAACTCATATATATCCCAAGCCATTTCAAAGTTTTTTTGTGTAGATGCTAAAGCATATGGATAAGAACAACCAATGTCATAAGTATGCTTCTTTTAAGAATATCTGCTGAATTTTGAAGAGAGGATTTGTTCTCGAGTCATTCTTGAAGATAGAAAAATAAGCTATGTACATTCACTTATATAGTTCCATAGATAAAACTGGGGGTCAGTGAAATTGAGTTCTCAATCCAAGAAGCTCCAAATGTGAACAGAAAAGCGAATAACTAAGTGTTCTTAGTTTATCTGAACCCAGAAGTTATGGTGGCAGATGTTAATTCATTTCTTTTGAAGAGAAACCTCTAACAAAAGCAGAAAGGATTTCACTTGCAAAATGTTTTTCTCCAAGGTCAGGAGAGAGCCCACCCAAAAAGCTCTCAAAAGTGTTTTAAAGTACTCTCTGAAGGAGAGTGAGTTGATTTAATCACCTGTAACCTGTCTTCTGGGGATAATTAAAATTTGATGGCACTCTGCAAAGATATGTTTGCATAAAAGGAAATTGTAAAGATATTTTCTATAAAAAGCCTAACACAAACAATGCAAACTTTAATAGCCCCTCAATTTATTTTCAGATAGTATAAAAGGAACTAGATTTACTACATTGTTCTTGTTTGTTTATTTAATAGATATCTCTCTCCACCACCCGGCATTGCTACCAGGAGCCCAAATGACTCAACTGAAAGAAATATTTCAAAGCTAAGAATAAGAAGAAGCCATAAAGAATTGTGCTTAATTATCTTCACAAATCTAATCTGACTGTTCTCATAATGCTTTCTTCCCTGGGTGCCTTTCCTTTAGAAATTTTGTGTCAAGTAAGGAACGATTAACACAGACTTAAGAGTACAGGTTTTAGATTGGAAATGAGACTTTCGAATTCTTGCAGAGGTTCAGAAGAAAAACAAAATTGTATGTTGATCTTGTGATTTTCAATCATAACCAGGTATCATCACCTGTGATGAGCCAATTTGAAGACTGATGTTTTTCTCTTGGGTTTTTATCACTAGAAATTGATCCAAGATCATGACACTGTAGGGAAAGAGAAGGAAGTGATTTCTTTATTACTTGACTCTCAAGAATGGCTCAAATGACTATTTTAATTAGCTGTTATAGAAGAGCCTGAAACTAGCTGGAGGAATGTACATTGGGTAAGTTTTCCCCTAAGGAACTTGGAAAGTAGTATTTAGTAAAGTGTATTCTGCAGAATACTAAGTCCTTGAAATGTTATTATATTGAAAACAAATTCCATGATCAACTATATTTAGGAAAATGTGTGTTTAAATAAAATTAAAATGTTATCTTACTTTATATTTCTCATAACTTACTTTCTAGCAAAATAGAATTTACCAATTTCCAAGAAAGGGGTAAAATGAATAATTCTTTATATTTAATTGATTCTACCATTTTATGTTTTGCTGAACATTTAATGGGGAAGAGTTCTTCAGTGTCAGGCCTAGATAAGGACATCATTCTATTCCAAGCATTTCCAGTACCACATGATTGCTTCCTGACTAATGCAGATTTTTTTTTCTTGGAGAGGGAAGTGAGTGAGTGAGCCAAGTTATTTAGAATATATAATTGTTAGGATTTTGGCATAGTATTAATACTTTTGTAGGATGAAATAAAGTACTTTTTTTTTGGTGTTTCTCTAAGGAGTCAGACATTGTGGTAAATATTCTCCAGAAAATGAGAGAAATTCAGTATATCCACACAGCTAAAGAACATAATGCTTTAAGGGAGTTTAAGTAATTTACACAGCTAATTGTGACTCATCTGGGGAGTGAACTTAGTTCTGATGTGTCTACCCTTCCCAGCAGCCAGCACTGACAATAAATATTTTTTTAGTACCTATTTTCATGGTATTTAGACTATATCTCAGACCAGAAGCCAAAACTGATTCCTACAGAACAAAGTGGGACAGTCAGATCATCATTACTTTGCTATCAAGGGTAATGACTCATCTATAGACTTCAGAAGACAGTTAAAGTATCTGTTTCCAGCTCATTGCTTTCCCTACATGATATGTGATATGATAAAAATTAGCTAAAAGAGAGAGCAAAGCTTCTCATGCTTGTATATAAGAATCAGACACATCCTTCTCAAGATTTTTATTCAGAGTCTAGCCATCTGTATATTTAATTAACCTCCCAAGTAGCACTCTTTCCGGTGATTCTCAGACCATGTTTTAGGCAAGTGTGATGTAAAGAATGTAAAGATTGCCAATTATTACTAATCTACAAAACAAAAGTATTTAGCCAAGATAAGACTTTTAGTTATTCCACAGAGCAAAAACACTGTTAGACACTCAAGGAAAAGAGATAGAAGTCAGCATTTATAAAATCTACCTACTGTTTTTGAAGGGATCTATATCAAATTCTGTCTTCTTTAAAGCTAGCTTGGTTTAGGGGAGAAATAATCTCCTACCCATTGTTTCTAATTTAATAATTCATCCATTGAGGAACTTGTCCTTCTGCTTATTTTCATATCTATATTCAATTCACATTTACAAGTTATATGTAAATAGAAAGAGATGGATTTAATGAGGGAGACAGAAGAAAGTCATAGACCTGTCCTGCATTCTAACATTATTCGATGTGGGAGGGTAAATCACATAAGAAAACAAAAAAGTGACAATCTTGTTTTCTAAAAAAAAAGATTTCCAGTTGCAGATGTCTCAATGTTTTGTTTTGTTTTTTTTGTTTTAATCATTCTGCTTTAAGCTTAAACAAGCAGAAAAGGGGGCTGCACTCTTGACAGGAAATGTTGGGGTTTCGCACAGCTGAGTAACTGGGAATATTCTATATTATCACTGTGCTACATAGTTCAGACACATTTGTATATTATAACTACTCTATCAAGCAGAACCCAAAGTAACAAAATTTTGGAAATAATCATAAGAAGAGTGTGCCACAGAAATGAAGTGTTGATGTGTAGCAGTGTGCAAGGAATAGAGAAGGTAGCTAAAAGGGGAGCTCAGGAAAGGCAATTGGAAAGGAGAGAGATGAAAGAAAAGAAGCATGAGAGTGAAAGAATAAGAGAGCAAAGAAGAGAAATGAATATGGGAGGAATAGAAGAAGGACGCGCACACCTGCTATGCCTCTAGGTTTTCTGATAAAAGGATTATCCTGAGAGGCAGAAACACCAGCATGGTGTTTTGCTCATCTTCTGTCCCAAGATTAAAACAGAGGAAAGAAGATACAAATACAGTATTAAGAGAACATTAGATATTCAGATAAACAAATAGAAAGAAGATTATATTGGAGTCGAAAGAAAGAAGAAAGTGAAGTGAAAGGGGTGGCCAAGTTAGGACCCCCATCAGCAAGAAGCAGAAGCCTCCTGAAGAGGCTGAAAGTTGATTCCTGCTGCAAGGCCAGGGGAACTTCAGTTGAGGACGAGCAGAGGTCCAGGGCAAAGATGGCACCTGCATTGGAAGACCAGTGTACTAACCCTGCAGCACAGCTGGACAGGGAAACATCACAGTGTTGTCCTCATGAGACCAGGAAACGTCAGGCATGTTCCCTCCAAAATTTACCTTTTATTGGAAAAATGTTTGAAGCTAATATTCATATCTGCATTTGTTCATTGTTCAATACGCATTTGCCTACCTGCCATGGAACTATTGTCCATTTAAAAAAATCTATGGGGCAGATGAAAAAGAAGATAAAACTAACTTATGAATCCCAAAGATCCAGTTTCACGTACAAGTACTAAAACTTAACAAATGTAGACTCTCCAATGGTGAGAATATCAGTTTCTTATTTATCCAGTGAACTTATACCAATGTTTTGATTGTTGGCTCTTTCCACTGCCCCCCTTCTCTCCCAGCTCTTTTCTATTTATCTGAACAAACAGAGAATAAAAGCATGAAGTCACCGGGGGAAAGTAAAATATTTTTCGAATAGACCAAAGAGGAGCCCTGGTTCAGGAATAAACTAGTCCTTTTCAGTACATGTCATACTGACAGCTCTCTTATTTGGTGTCTTGCAGAGAAGCAGATAATATCACAGCAAGCCATGGAGACAAAGAACTGAAGGGCCACAACAGAGGCCTCAGAAAGGAGTTGAGTGTTTTTTTTTTTTTCTTGTTTCTTAAATCGCACTTCTCTGAAAATGGAGAAGTTGAGTTTCTAAGCAGAAAAATTGCTTTAGCTTTATATCTCCTTGATTTCTAAGTTCTAGAAATGAACTAGGGAAAATGATAAATATTTCAAAGAAAATCTATGCAACCTGTGCAAAGAAAATTGATGAAGCCTAGTGGTAGCAAACAGACTAGATCATATTTTTCCTGACTTCAAGTCTGATTTTTTTTTAATGTTTTTAAGAAGACTTAAATTAGGGTTCAATAACTTGTGGGTCAAATAATTTCCATGGGCAGAATAATTATTCTTCTCCTGTCACAATTTCCCATGGGGTTGTCCCTAAGACTAAGGTGGAATGGAAGGGTACTTAACAAGATATTAGAAGAGGAAGCAGGATGCAGAAGGGAAGGATTTGTCAAACTAGAGTATCATTCTTCTCTGACAACCAGAATGGAAGCAACTACATCTATTTCAATAGGACCTGCTCCAGCTCATGTGAAAGGGTTGGACTGGGACCCTTGGTTACTCTGAGATGTTCTTCCTGTCTCCAAGTGGACTCAAAATTAACATTTGTAATAAAAATAGAGGATATTTTATATACACCATCAATCAGTATCTGAAGACAAGCTGGGGACTGTATGTTTTTGTTTATGTATATATAAAATGGCTAGTCTTATCAAGTAAATGGTATGAATGGCTGGAAAAATTATGCTATTTCTTAAGTTATTTATCTAGAGATAGATAATCATGAACATGAACAATTCTCCTGTATTTCCTCTAGCTTTTATGTTTGATTTGTTAAATATGCATTATTATTCCGTGTATACATATACATATATATTCATAAATATATACCACAGACATATAGATAGATGTATAAATAGATAGATACATAGGTAGGTAGGTAGATAGATAGAAATTTAAGAAGTGCTAGTGTGGATAGGAGAGAAGAGAACACTTTTACACTGCTGATGGGACTGCAAACTAATACAACCTTTTTGGAAGGAAGTATGGAGAACCCTCAAAGAACACAAGCTAGACCTCATTTGATCCTGCAATCCCATTGTTGGGCATTTACCCGGAAGAAAAAAATATCCTTTACCACAGGGACACTTGCACTAGACTGTTTATTGAAGCTGGATTTACAATCGCCAAAATGTGGAAACAGCCTAAATGCCCACCAACCCAGGAATGGATTAACAAGCTGTGGTATATGTATTCAGCCACTTAAAAGATGGATACTTTACATCCTTTGTATTAACCTGAATGGATGTGGAACACATTATTCTTAGTAAATCATCACAAGAATGGAGAAATAAGAATCCTATGTACTCAATTCTGATATGAGGATAATTAAGGTCCTAGTACAGAGTGAGAGGTGGGGGATGGGGAGAGCTGAGAAAAGGAAGGAGAGAGAGGGTGGGGGGACAAGGGGCATGGTATACCTTTTGGTGGTGGGACACAATTATAAGATATATCTTGTATCCCTTATAATTGCAAAAGTCAAATGCAACTTGAGTATTGCAATTGTAATACCGTTTTTACCTTTCTTACAATATGTATACTTTTTGTGGCATTCTTTGTGTGCATGTGTGTTTGTGTATACACATACAGTAGAACTTCCATAGTTGACTTCCTGGTTCTTCTCTACATTGACCACCTCATCAAGATGACTTAATTTTAATAGACCAGATATGTACTATATGTACATGTAAGTACAGTAGGCCTACTTCCTTATGTTGACCACCTCTATATGTTGACCAGTTTGTTCAGGCCCCATGGATGGTCAACTTACAGAGGTTGTATATATTTTTAAATGAGAAACATGGCACTACATCCAGATAAATTACCAAGTATCTCTGCCATCTTTGCACCTACTATATCTTATGAGGTCTGATAATTAAGTTCATGACTGCATCCTAGAAAATGTGCTACACACCTCATTGCTGACTATGGTCACCTTAAAAGTACTCTCCTTGGGAAGCTATGTACCAACATAGTGCCCGGTCCACCCTTCAAAGCAGTTTTGGAACTCTTTTTCTGCCATGGCCATCAGAGCCGTCATCTTATCATCCTTAATATCCTGAATGCCATCAAAATGTCTTCCTTTCAGTACTTGCTTTATCTTTGGGTAAAAACAAAAGTCATTGGGTGTCAGATCAGGCGAGTAGGTAGGGGATTCCAATACAGTTATTTATTTACTGGCTAAAATTCCCTCACAAACAGTGCCCTATTAGCTGGTGCACTTTCTTAATGCAAGAGCTATGAGTTGTTGGCCAAGATCTTCAGTTACAATTTTCCTAACTGTTTCTCTATTGGTGTTTACTTGGCCTACTATGCTTCTCACAGGCAGCTAATGATTTTGGCACACAATTTGATGACTTTTTGCAATATTTTTATCAGTTCTGATCATTACTGGCTGCACTGACCCTTCTTCATTGGTGACACTTTCTCTCACTTCAGAAAAATGTTTAATACATCTATATATTATTTATATATTGCCCATCATGACATTATCTCCAGAAATCAGGACTACCATGTCCCTGACTTTACTTCTACTCCTCCTAAATTGAATAAGAAATTTATAAATGTTTGTTTATTGTTCTAATTTCAGCTCAGATATTCTCACAATGATACACAAAAGCACATAATAACAATAATGACCACTACTCAGCAAGACAATGTCAGATGTTGACACAAATTGAACTGTAAGACAGTGATATACCAAGATCATGAAATCTTACTGGGTTATTTGTATAGTACTGCCAACCTAAGCACATGGTGGCAAGTTCATGAACTTCATTGTCAATCCTTGAATATGAATTTATTTTATTCTCAATGACAGAGCCATGGAGATAGGAATATTAATTTGTTTTTGTTACACATATTACTATGCATAAAGTTACTGTCTAAAAATCCATTCTAATATGCAGACAGTAATAGAAAAAATGATAAAATCTAGTATATGAGTTTGTAATTTAGTTGGGGAAATTAGTCTCAATAATGTTAATATATTACTTTACATGGAAAAAAAGATTTTTTTTTCTTGTTAGAGAGACCAAGTCTCACTTTGTTCCCTTGGGAGAGTGCTGTGGCATCACAGCTCACAGCAACCTCCAGCTCTTGGGCTTAGATGATTCTCTTGCCTTAGCCTCCTGAGTAGCTGGGACTACAGGCACCCGCCACAACACCCAGCTACTTTTTTGTGGCAGTTTGGCCGGGGCTGGGTTTGAACCCGCCACCTTCAGTATGTGGGGCCAACACCCTACCCACTAAGCCACAGGTGCTGCCTGGAAAAAGAACTTTTTAGGCATCATTAATTATGGATCTTAAAATGAGACAATCACCCTAGATCATGCAAATGGACCCAGTATCCTTAAAGCAATAAGAGTCCTTGTAAAAAAGGAACAAGATAGTAAGTACGTTAGAAAGTGAAGTGGGAAAATTGTAAATCCATATACAAAAGAATAAAATTGAAGGCTTATCTTACGCCATATTTAAAAAGTGTTGCTCAATAGATTAAGAAATTAAATGTAAATTCACAAACCATTCAATTACCAAAATAAATTATAGGAGAAAAGTTCAATGATTTCTTGGATATAACCTCAAAAGGACAGACAACAAGAGCAAAAATAAGTAAGGAGTAGTGCATTAAACTAAAAAAACTTCTGTATAGCAAGGGAAAATTAAAATAAAAAGACTAACTATGGATGGGAGAAAGTACTCAAAAACCATACATCTGGTAAGAAGTTAATACCCAAAATATATAAGGAGCTCACACGACTGAATAGCAAAAACACAAATACCCCATTTAAAAAATGAGCACTGGATCTAAATAGATATTTTTCCAAAGATGATAAGTAGGTATATGAAAATATGCTCATCATCAGTAATCCTCAGAAATATAAAAACCACAATGAGATGCAGCATTATACCAGTTAGAATGGTTTTTATCAAAAAGACAAAAAATAGTAAGTGTTTAAAAAGGAGAAAGGAAACACGTGCAAGAGTACAAACTGTTACCTCTATTGTGGAAAATAAGATACAGATTCTTCAAAAACTTAAAAATAGAACTACTACAGGATCCATAAATTCTACTTCTGGGTATACCAAAGGAAATGAAATGAGCATCTCAAAGTAATACCTGCACTTCCATGTCATTGTAGCATTATTCACAATAGGCAATTTATGGAAACAGCCAAAAATCCATGGATGGATGAATGGATTAAAAAATGTGGTGTATATGTACATGTATGTATACACACACGTGTGTGTGTATATATATATATATATATATATATATATGTGTGTGTGTGTGTGTGTGTGTGTGTGTGTGTGTGTGTGTGAGTATGCGTACACATACCCATACTGAACTATTAGTCATACATAAAAAAGAAGGAAATCCTGCCATTTGCAATAGCATCAGTGAATCTGGAAGATATGATAAGTAGGATAAGCCAGATATAGAAAGACAAATACTGTATGTATGATATCGCTTATATGTAGAATCTTAAAAAGTGGAATTCATAGTAGCAGAGAGTAAAAAGGTAGTTGCCAGGAGCTGAAGGGTGGGGGCAATGAGGATGTATTGGTCAAAGGGTGTACACTTTGATTTACAAGATGAGCAAGTTTGGGAGATCTAATGTATAGTAGGGGAGGTGATAGATGTGTAATTAATTTGATTGGGATAACCATTGAACAAGTTATATGTATATCATATAACATACATATTTCATATGAATAATTTTTTCAATTTTTTTTTTAATTTGAGATTCATATGAGGGTACAAGCTATTAGGTTACATTTTTTCCATTTCTTTGGTAAAGTCCAGGTTGTAATTGAGCCCTTCACCCAGGAGGTGTGCCATATGCCCTTATATTGTGCCCATTAGGTGAGAACACACCAAACCCCTCCCTCTTTTCCTCTCTCACCACCCTCTCTCCCCTCATTTGAATTTGTGTTTTTCTCTTGTATATATTTTTCTATTTAAAATCATCACCCAATATCATCACACTGGGGTCCAGGGTTCAATATATAAATTGGGGGGAAAGCTGGGTGCGGTGGCTCACACCTATAATCCTAGCCCTCTGGGAGGCTAAGATGGCTGGATTGCTGGAGGTCAGGAGTTCATGACCAGCCTAAGCAAGAGTGAGACCCCTGTCTCTACTAAAAATGAAAAAAACTGAAGCAAAAGAATTGCTTGAGCCCAAGAATTTGAGGTTGCTGTGAGCTCTGATGCCACGTCTAGCAAGGGCGATGATGTGAGACTCGGTTTCAAGAAATAAATCAACAAATAAATAAATAAATAAATATTTGGGAAGAAATACCAATATTTAGTCTATGAGAGAAGATTTCTTTAAGAAGAGAATCCCTATTGCTCTTGACTTTCAGATAATTTGCAGAAAGGTGTAAGATGTACTTACTTTTCTCCTGAAAAGAATCTTGGAGGCCCTTTGTCATTCTTCTTTGTTTGTTTGTTTGTTTGTTTTCACAGTTTTTGGCCAGGGCTAGGTTTGAACCCACTACCTCCAGTATATGAGGCTAATGCCCTACTCCTTTGAGCCACAGGCGCCACCCTGCCATTCTTCTTTATTTCATCTATTTGTTATTTATTAGGCTTAGGTTTACTGTCAGCCTATCATCAAGTCACTCATGGATCTTTTTTTTAAAGAAACTCGAATCTTCTTTATAAGAACCAATTTAGCCAATGTTGCTCAGCAAGTTTATAGATTCAATTTATACCCCCTCAAAAATAATTGCTGAATTCAATCCATATATTCTACTTGCAATTAATTATCATGGCATCACTTCTGAATATATAGTTTTTGAATTATACAACTGTAATTAGGAAAAATGTAAATGGTGGGAACTCTTCAGAAGCAGGAATATGCCCTATTTATATTATAATCCCTGACACCTGTCATATCTTCTACTCCAGAAAGAAGCTTAATAAATCTGTGTTCGCTTCACTGATTAGTTCTCTGGCTGACTGGGTATATATGTGTGGATATTTGATTACCTACTAATTGATAAAGCAATGGTTATAACAGACACATCTTTGTGTTATTCTTATGCTAGTCTGTACTTTGAGTTGGGCTTCTTGATTTTTGTTTACACAACTGTGTACTTCAGTAGACTTTGAGCTCTCTGAGGATAGAGTATCATGCCTTATTTAGACTTTTTCTCAAGGCCAATCTATGACATAGAGGAGGTACTTAGAACATTTAACTAGAACAGATACTTAGAGAACTTAATATGTGACTATAGCACAACTTTGCATTATTTAAATATGTTATTCTGATCATCTACTTTGAGTTATAGATATATTTAGATGCACTGATGAAAGAACACATGTTGAATTCTTCAAAGCATCTTTTCTACAATATAATTCCTATTGGTGAGTCAGAGTCTATACTTTCTGACAGGTGTCTGGAAAGTATTCTGATGGGTTGATGAAGATTGAGGCTATGATTTGTCACTGAGGAGGCAGCCCTTAAAAGTACTTCAACTTCCACACTTCTCTAGCAGAAAGGATATCCTAAGGGGATTAAAAAATAAAGACTTCCATGATAAAATTGTTTTGAATTATCTCTAGAACACAGAAAAATATGCCATAAAGTACTAAAAAAATCACTTAAATACAATATGGATTCAGTTCTTCTAGTTGGGATATATTTCAGAGTAGGGATAAAGAAGAGTGTGTGTGTGTGTTTGTGTGTGTGTGTGTGATGAGAGTGGCCCTGTTATCAAAGTGAGTCTGGCCTCCTTCTGCTTCCTGCATCTCTTGTTTTCTTGCCCTTCTGCCTTCTGCCTTGAGATATCACAGAACAAAGGCCCTCGATGGCCCTCAATGTGTGGGGCAGGGGTCCTCAAACTACAGCCTGTGGGCCACATGCGACACCCCCCCGCCCCCAGGACATTTATCCGGCCCGCCTACCTCCACTGCCTGTCCTGTTTAGCAGCCAACTCATCCTGGGCCTGAAAAATCTGTTAGCAGAAAAACCACTGGTTGCATTCCCAAACAAAACATGTGGATTCACTGGAAAAGTTGCAAAAGGAGTTCCAATTTAGATTTACAGAGCTTCATCTCCATGAATAGGACATACAGCTTTTCCATAACCTATTTTCTATTGACATTGAAAATGTGGAGGTCAATCCTTGAAGTCGCCGCCCCGGCCACCCCTCTGCCAGCTGCTCCAGCGCTACCTTAGGCAGCGTCTCCACCAGGTGGGAGCCAGGCGCTGACCGGTGCTGCAGGGGTGGACGAGCGCTCTTTCGGCTCTGGCTCCGGCTCTGTGCTGGCGGCGGCTTTCTGGCTTCTCCATGGGGCAGGCCTGCGGCACCCAGATGCTCTAAGAATGTTTCCACTGTTGCAGGGAGGACACACACAGTGGGATTCAGAATTCCTGGAGAATTGCCTTTGTGAGAAGCTGGAAGTATTTCTTTAAATTCCTTCTCTTAGTTTTTCAAAGAAACGTCAAGAAACCATGAACAACATTAGTAATGAAGAATTTGACTGCCACTTGCTTGATGAAGGTTTTACTGCCAAGGACATTCTGGACCAAAAAATCAATGAAGTTTCCTCTTCTGATGATAAGGATGCCTTCTATGTAGCACACCTCAGAGATGTTTTGAAGAAACACGGAAGATAGCTAAAAGCTCTTCCTCGTGTCACTCCCTTTTATGCAGTCAAATGTAATGACAGTAGAGTCATTGTGAAGACCCTCGCTGCTGTTGGGACAGGGTTTGACTGTGCTAGCAAGACTGAAATACATTTGGTTCAAAGTCCCGGGGTGCCTCCAGAGAGGGTTATCTATGCAAATCCTTGTAAACAAGTGTCTCAAATTAAGTACGTTGCCAATAATAGGGTCCAGATGATGACTTTGACAGTGAAGTCGAGTTGATGAAAGTTGCCAGAGCACATCCAAAGGCCAAGTTGGTTTTGCGGATTGCCACTGATGATTCCAAAGCAGTCTCTTGACTTCAGTGTTAAATTTGGTGCAACACTCGAAACCAGCAGACTTCTT
>CAUYRH010097848.1:0-12340 GCA_963574655.1 Perodicticus potto
TTTTTTGAGACAGAGCCTCAAGCTGTCACCCTGGATAGAGTGCCGTGGCATCACAGCTCACAGCAACCTCCAATTCCTGGGCTCAAGCGAGTCTCTTGCCTCCGCTTCCCAAGTAGCTGGGACCACAGGCACCCGCCACAACACCCGGCCATTTTTTTTTTTTTTTTGGTTGCAGCTGTCATTGTTGTTTGTCGGGCCCCGGGCTGGATTCGAACCCGCCAGCTCAGGTGTACGTGGCTGGCGCCTTAGCCCGCTGAGCCACAGGCGCCGAGCCTCAATTTCTCTTTTTCAAGGCATATTCCTACATTGTGGATATTTTTACTGGATAAGCAATTTTGCTTTAGTTGAAAATTTAAATTATGAAATAATTGAAACATACTGAAAAGTACAAATAATTATAAAATGTCACCAACTGTAGCAGTTTTGACTAAGTGTGGTGGCAATAAGAATTGATTCCCCTTCATCTCCCGAGATAACATTGTCGGAGACAAAAAAGACATTTGTTTTTCTCTCATCTAAAATACACACAGAGGTGGTCAATCAGGGTTGATTGGACAGTTGTACAACATTATCATCAGGGATGCAGCTTCTACCTCTCTGCTCTGCCATTCCTCGGACGTCTTTTTTCTTTAAAGGGACTTCTACGAAGTTTTATTTTTATTTATTTTTTTGCAGTTTTTGGCAGGGGCTGGGTTTGAACCCGCCACCTCCGGCATATGGGGCTGACGCTCTACTCCTTTGAGCCACAGGCGCTGCCCCAGGAAGTTTTATATAACACTTTCATTCACATCTTATTGGCTTGAACTTAGTCCCCTGGCCACATATAATTGCATGGTGCATTGGAAATGAAGTTTTTACTCAAGAGATGGTATGTTTAGCCAAAACATTCTTTGCCGTGCCATGGAATCACCAACGAGATTTAACATTTGCTAACTCAGATTTCTTTTAAAACCTTTTAAATTAAGAAATGAAGAATTAAAGATACAGATAGATTCTCCTTTCACTGAGGACATAGAAAGCTTAAATAGTACTACTTCCAAGAAAAGAAAAACAGAGGAAACTGCAAAATCATAACTTTTCTTAAATCCCTCCAAGAATTGAAGTTGGAGGGTTACTAAGTTGCCTGAAATCCCAGGAAAGACAGGTCCCTCTAAGGAGAGAGAGGATACAGCACCGGGTCCCCTCTGGCTCCGCAGGGGAGGTAGGAAGACTGAGTGTTTGAGTAGTAGGAAGGAAGAAGTCAACTAAAATTTTTAATGAACTGGTAAAGGCTAAATATGTGCTACTGTGACAGTTTAGAAATCTTGAGATCCCCAGACACCGGGGAAGTTCTCATTTGTTAGCACCTTCTCCATGGACCTCAGCAGAGTGCTCCTGAGAAAGACTGAGTCAGGGAGGGAACTGGAAAGAGCTTCTCTGGGTGCTCATGAGCAGAAGGAAGGAGGAAATTGGCCACTACTTTAGAGCTCCTCCCCTCTAGAACTTGAACCCTAAGCTCTTGAACGAGGGGCAAACAACAGAGGGACAGGACCACAAGTTAAGACCCCTGTGGCTGGGGGAAAGGTAAAAGAAAAGATTCTTTTCTTCCTCAGGGAAAGAGGTAGAAAAAATCCTAAGCATGAATTTTGTATCAGTATGATTAGTGGTTTCCTGATGGTAGAGAAGGGGCAGGAAGCTGTCTCTGGCATAGAAGCTTCTGGGGGTGGGGCGGGGAGGGTGGCGGGGAGCAGAGTTTGGCTTCCATGGGGAAGAAAGGCAAGATCCCTAAGAAAGTCACATCTCTGGGACTCAGGTACACAAGGCTGCGGGTTCAGTAGCTTGATCGTTTGATATTATCCTGTAGCTTTTAGATGATCTGGGTTTTTTTCTGTTTTTTTTTTTTTTTCTCTTTGTTTTAGTTGGGATAGTTTCTCTCCTCTCCTCTTTTCTCCTCTCCCCTCCTTGCCTCGCCTCACCTTGCCTCTTCTCTTGCTCTGTTGCCCAGGCAGCGTTATCATCATAACTTGCTGCAACCTCCAGTTCCTGAGCTCAAGCAATCCCCCTGCTCCAGCCTCCCGAGTGGTTGGGACTGTAGGCATGTGCCATCACACCCAGCTAATTTTTAAAATGTTGTGTAGAGATGGGTCTTGCTGTGTTGCTCTGGCTGATCTTGAATGCCTGACCTCAAGATATCCTCCCATCTCGGCCTTCCAAAGTTCTAGGATCACAGGGGTGAGCCCCTGTGCCCAACCTGTTTTCATTTTTAAGTGTATATAAATGGCATCATGTTATCTTTTTTGAAATTTACTTTCGCAAATTGCAAATTATCAGATTTATTTATTTATTTATTTAGACAGCATCTCACTTTGTCACCCCTGGTAGAGTGCTATGGGGCACTTATAGCTCACAGCAAACTCAAAGTCTTGGGCTCAAGTGATCTTCTTGCCTCAGCTTTCCGAGTAGCTGGAACTACAGGCACCTGCCATAACGCCCGGCTAGTTTTAGAGACAGGGTCTTGGTCTGGCTTAGGCTGTTCTTGAACTCCTGAGCTCAAGCAATCTGCCCACCTCAGCCTCCCAGAGTGCTAGGATTACAGGTGTGAGCCACTTGGCCCAATCTCAAATTATTAATTTTAATTACCATATAGTATTGCAATATATGGTTTACTTATTTCACAAAGATTGGAAAAGTGGGTTATTAAAATTTTACGATTATAAACAATCCTGCAGATCAGAGGCTGTTCTGACCCACTCCCATTGGATTCTGGATCTTCCCAGACTGGAGCCCATGCAGCCAGGAGGCCTAGGGAGGACTGGGCTGGGTTCGAACCCGCCAGCTCTGGTGTACGTGGCTGGCACCATAACCACCATGCTACAGGCACTGAGCCTGCCAACTGGCTTTTAAGTTCAGCCATGGGCAGCATCACAGGGAGATAAGAGTGTGGGATTAAGTGAGATGTCAGGGTATTTCTCCCCAGCTCCCTTCCTGCTTTGGCATGGTGTGTCTGGCTGTGGCTGTGTCTTAAGTACAGCTCTTACCAAGTTGCTCCTCTGCCAGGGTTCCTACTCTCACTGGGCTCTGACAAGTATCCCTTTCTCCTGTCTCACGAAGGCCCTAGAAGGGGGAGAGGGTTGGCAGTAGCTTCTCGCCTTTGTGAGTCTCTGGGTACCTTATTACACTTTGTTCCCTTAATCTTACCTGGAACTCTTCAAGTAGTCCCTCTATTACAGCCTTTGCACTTTAACCATCTGGGATGACACAAAAAGACATGTGTGTAAAGTAAAAAATGCTTTTTCTTCTGACTTGTTTACAGAACCCCTTTGCTGAGGATGAAAAGATTGTCTAGCTGACCTGCTCCAAACCTAAAGAATATTTGCATTATAAAACAACGTGTTTTGAGTGTGTGTGGTTGAGAGATCCTTGAAGAAAAGGGATATGGCTGATACACACAGGAAGACCTATTCTCCTAAGACCTAATATCCCAAGGGTCTTACAATTTCTCAGGTGGTATCAATTGTGTTTTATTATTTATTTATTAATTTACTCAATCAATTTTGGTTGAGTACAGCTCGGTACCAAGAACAATGCCAAAATGGCTCAGCACCTGTAGCTCAGCAGCTAGGGCACCAGCCACATACACCGGAGCTGGCAGGTTCGAACCCAGCCCGAGCCTGCCAAACAGCAATGACAACTACAACCAAAAAATAGCCAGGCATTGTGGCAGGAGCCAGTAGTCTCAGCTACCTGGGGGGCTGAGGCAAGAGAATTGCTTAAGCCCAAGAGTTGGAGGCTGCTGTGAGCTGTGATGCCACGGCACTCTACCAGGCAACATAGTGAAGCTCTGTCTCAAAAACAAACAAACAAATAAACAAACAAAAAAAGAACAATGACAAGAAATGGGATACATTGTAGAACAAGAGGAAGTCTTTGTGTTCAAAAGTTCAAAGAGATTACAATAGAGAGGGGGAGTATGTATATTATAAAGAAATATGGAAAATGTGAAGGGGATGAAAGGAGAGTGTGCTATGGAGTACCAAGGATGGTTATTCAACCCAAACTAGATAGTTCCAACCCAACCCTACAATCAGAGAGTGTTTCCCAAAGGAAATAACATTTAATCTGAGACCTGAAGGATAGCTATTAGTTATGTTAAGGAGGATGGAGAGGTGGGAGGGTCTGAGTTTTAGTTTTCAGGTAGTCAGGCAGAGTGAAAAAACATTTGGGCAAAGACCGAGTAAGGGATAAAAAGCATTTGGGAAATCACAAGTGTATTTCTTGGGTTGATTGCAGTGGAAGAGGGTGAGGTCTGGCAGGAGAAGAAAAACAGGGATCAGATCACAAAAAGCCTTATAAGTAAGATTAAGGATATGGGTGAGTGGTCATTGAAGAGCCATTTAATCCTTTTAAGTAGATGTGCAGCATAATCATATTTGCATTGTAGAATCTGGCAAAATGAACTGGATGAGAGCAGAGGTGGCTCTCTGAGGAAGGGGTTGCAGTAACTCAGGGCAGAGATGACAAATTAGACTCGAGACTGGGCTAAGCAAAGTGCAGAGAAAAGGCTAAAGCTGGCAGCCTGAACTCATAGGCCACGGCTGTCATTGTGGGCCAGCCTGGAAAATGCAAGCTGTTGTCTCCTTATTTGATCTCAGTGAGATTGTGAACTCCCTGGTTGGGGGGTGGGGAGAGAATATTTTGTATTTATCCTTGGGTCTCTAATACCATGGTTGTGCTCAGGGAATGAATGTTCTTTGATTATTATTTTTTTTTCTTAGAACAACTCATGACATGTAAAGATTGCTCTTGATGAGCGGGTCTCAGTGACATGACATGGTGTCTTTCATACAGCGGTTACCCTTCTGTCTTTCCAGGCCCACCTTTATCAGGAGAGTTGAGAAATGAGTGTGATGTTAATGTTTTAGAATGCACGTGAAGGTGCGGACGCTTTAACCAGCTCACAGTGCAGTTAATATGAACACACTGTTCATGCTGGTCTTTCCCCTGCCTCAGTTCTCTTCTGCCATCTGCTGGGGTAAGCCTTTCATAGCATGCCAAAGCAAGATAACCACTGCAGACCAGCCTGAAAACCTTACAGGAGCCACAGTGGACAGGTGATATACCCCCAATTTCTCTTCCATTCTTCATCTGTAAGCAATATTCATCACTTTTAGATACATATTCATTTTAATATTTAACTTATCTCATTATCCCATACTATTTATAGTGAGAATGGTTGTCTTTCTTTTTCTGCTACCCTCTCTTCTGTGATAACGCCAAAGCCTCTCTTCCCTCAGGGCCACACCTTAATTCCAGGACACCATCACCTCCATCAGAGAAAACCGGAAAATCACCGAGTCTAGGAGTTTTTGGGTGTTGTTGCTGGTCCTGCCACACAGTGTCACTGTTGAAACAGGCAATCTTGCCACTGGGTGCCATCCTTCTGGTCCAATGCCCAGATAGATATCCTTTATTTTGAGACAGAGTCTCCCTATGTCACCCTTGGTAGAGTGCTGTGGTGTCACAGCTCACAGCAACCTCAAACTCTTGGGCTTAAGAGATTCTCTTGCCTCAGCCTCCCAAGTAGCTGGGACTATGGGCTCCTGCCACAACACCCAGCTATTTTTTTGTTGCAGTTGTTTAGCAGGCCTGGGCTGAGTTTGAACCCACTCTCATTGTATTGGGCTGGCACCGTAACCACTGTGCTATGGGCACAGATATCTTCTTCTTCTTTTTTTTTTTGTAGAGACAGAGTCTCACTTTCTGGCCCTCATGGAGCGCCGTGGCATCACACAGCTCACAGCAACCTCCAACTTGTGGGCTTAGGCGATTCTCTTGCCTCAGCCTCCCGAGTAGCTGGGACTACAGTCGCCCACCACAACGCCCAGCTATTTTTCTGTTTTGCAGTTTGGCCGAGGCCGGGTTTGAACCCACCACCTTTGGTATATGGGGCCGGCGCCCTACTCAATGAGCCACAGGCGTCACCCCCAGGGAGATATCTTAAGGAACCAGGTAGGCACCTCCATGGAATATAGAGGTCTGACAGCAAACTATATGTCTCCCATTACAGTCTCCTGGAGAGATCACTTCTATTCAAGTCTTTCTCATGGAAACAAACCTGCAAGGTTATTGTGTGTGCAGGGGGGATCTCTTCTCTGATGCACCCTCCCTGCATCTGAGGCTCAGTCCTGCTCCCTTGTTGAATCCCTTTGGTCTTTGACACGTCCAGAAGCTCCGTGAGAGATGGCTTCTTTGCATGTGGATTGCCACCAACATACTCAAGTAATCAGCATTCCTCTCCTTGGCAGTATTGACTTACAGATTCCTGCCACAGAGAGGTCCTTGTAGGAAAGGCAGCTGTGGAGAGAGCTTGGGAAATGCAGATCTCTTAGAGCACATCTCTGCCTCGATGTGCTCCTTGGACCTGGATATGTCTGCCCACCTGTGAGACCTGGGCCGGTGTTAGGATGCTGTCAGTGCAGAAGGGATGTTGGAGACAACATTACCTGTCTGCTCCCATCTCTGAAGCCAGAGCGGGTCTTACAATATATGGAGGGTGCTTGCTGTGGGAAGGTTGGACATGAAGAGAAGTCCAAGATAGGCTGGGTGTGGTGCCTCATGCCTGTAATCCTAGCACTCTGGGAAGTTCCGATTACTTGAACTCTGGAATTCCAAACCAACCTGAGCAAGAATGAGACCCCATCTCTACTAAAAATAAAAAAAAATTTGCCAGGCATTGTGGTGGGCACCTCTAGTCTCACCTACTGGGAAGGCTGAGGCAGGGGGATTGATTGAACTCAGGAATTTGAGGTTGCTGTGAGTTAGGCTGATGTCACAGCACTCTAGCACTCTAGCCTGGAAAACAGAGTGAGACTCTGTCTCACAGAAAAAAAAAAGGAAAAGAAAATAGAAAGAAAGGAAAAGAGATAGCCAAACTACTTTAATGGAAAAACCAAATTAGCAAACTAAATGTATAACATGACCCCATTTCCCTATCCTTTCTTCTGGACTGCTATATTGTTTTAATATATTATTACAAAGTATACGCATTAGTTTTGGGCAGAATCAAAAATGATAAAGATCTAAAAAATACCCCATTCTGCCGACAAGTCGGTCAGAAATAGAGGCTTCAACTGAAAGAAAAACATAGGGGGATAATGTGGTATATTGGAAAATCATCCAAATTATTATTATTATTTTGCCTGGTGTCACCTGCTCTAGAATAAAAATTATTTATTTATTCAGACAGAGTCTCAGTCAGTAGCCCTGGGGTTGAGTGCTGTGGTATCATAGCTCACAGCAACCTCAAACTCTTGGTCCCAAGTGGTTCTCTTATCTCAGCCTCCTGAGTAGCTGGGACTACAGGAGCCCAGTTGTTCCAGTTTTAGTAGAGGTGGAGACTTGCTCTTGCTCAGGCTGGCCCAGAACTACCAGACTCAGGCAATCCACCCACCTTGGCCTCCTAGAGTGCTAGGATTACAGGTATGAGCCACTGCGCCTGGCCCAGAATCAAAATTATTTTTTTAAAAAGATGAGCTCAAAATAAAATTCATAGGCTATTGTAAAAGTCTGTTATGAGGCTTTACTTCCTTAAAATGATTTCTAGAAAGATCAAAGCAATATCAAGGTCTGACACTAACTGCATCCTAAGGACAATAGTAGCACCATGTGAAAACAGGTGGTGTTTCTGTCTCCTTTTGGCAAAAAAGGTTTCCTTTTTCTCTTTTTGCTTTTGATCAAGTGGTTGGTGGCTACAGTCTTTCTATTTGAATATGCTTCTATCGTGTGGCATTTCTGAGTAGAATATCTCTACTCAGTAAAAAATTAAAAACTGAGGAGATGAGGGAAATTGACATTTAGTGGGTGCCAACTAATATTGATGACTGGGGCAGTGACTTTACTGACCTCAAGGCTCAAAAGCCTTGGGTTGGGCAGTCGGGTGGGGGAGGGGGAGTTAAAAGCAAATTCAAAGATGTTGACTTTTGAAGGCAGTTGGCCCTTGGATTTTTTTTTTTTTTTTGAGACAGTGTCTGAAGCTCTTGCCCTGGGTAGAGTGTTGTGGCATCACAGCTCACAGCAATCTCAAACTCTTGGGCTTAAGCGATTCTCTTGCACCAGCCTCCCAAGTAGCTGAGAATACAGGTGCCTGCCACAACGCTCAGCTATTTTTGTTGCTGCAGTTGACATTGTTGTTTTAGCTGGACCAGGCCAGATTCAAACCTGCCAGCCTGGATGTATGTGGCTGGCACCCTGCCCACTGAGCTACAGGCACCTCCCGGCCCTTGCATCTTGCATCTGTGAACTTGGGAACTGCAAATATGTATACTGTCCTAGGGAAGGGAAGTAAAATTCAAAAATTTCCAAATATATATTCGAGTCTACTTTAGCTTCACGTGTTTTCTGCATTAACTGGGGTGATATTAGCTGTGGGAGCACATTAATGCCACTTCTCAGTGGATTAACACATAATGAAAGTATGATTTTCTCTCTCAGTTTCCCTGGTTGGGAAGCATTTAACGTGGCTACTCAGATCCCAGGCTCCTTCCATCCTGTGGTTCTGCCCTCCGCAAGGTTCTCTAATTCAGCTAAGTAGATCAGTGGGAGAGATTGTGTGGAAGAGACACACGTTTCTTAATCACTTTGGCCTGGAGAAGACACCACCACAACATCATTTCCTTGGTGAGAACTATTTCTGCCTAGAAACTGGGGCTGGAGATGAAGTTCCCACTGGGCAGCCAATCCCCCAGCATCTCCATATAGTGGAGGGGGCCGCTCAAGTGTGGCGGTCAGCCAATCATTTTTACCACAAGTGTCCTCGTGACTCTAATCAATGATTCTGAATTCTGGAACCATTCAATATTTAATCTCGTCAAAGTCATCTTCCATTTTATGAATGAAAACTACAAGAAAGAGCATTCATTTGGAGTCAACTCAGACAGAAGGTTGAGGTTTAGATTGGGCAAGGTAGCCCAAAAAATTCATTTACAGACTCTGGTATCTCCTCAGTAGAGAGCAAGTGAAAGTATCTCTGTCTGTCAGTGAATTCTTTTTTTTTGTTGTTGTTGAGATAGAGTCTTACTATGTCCACATTGGTAGAGTGCCATGGCGTCACAGCTCACAGCAACCTCAAACTCTTGGTCTTAAGTGATCCTCTTGCCTCAGCCTCCCACATAGCTGGGACTACAGGTGCCCGTCATAATGCCTGGCTATTTTTTGTTGCATTTGTCATTGCCATTTAGCTGGTCTGGGCTGGGTTTGAACCTGCCCACCTTGCTGGTGCTATAACCACTGTACTATGGGCTCCACGTCAACAAATTCTTTTGAAAGGTAAAATTTCTCCATGGATGGTAACAATGCAATTGAACACTCTTTTGTGTAAGAAGTAGCTATACTGCTGGTGGAATTTTTAATTGGGTTAGCCATTTAGAGAAGAAACTGGAATTATATCTTAATGTTGAAAATGCAGGCATCCTATGACTCAGCAGTTCCCTCAGTATCATCGATAAGGATTTATTTCTTCCCATCAGCAACATCAGACAAACAAATAGTGCTAAGAGCTGCATATACATGTAGAAAAGATTCCCAGTGGCTTCATCTTCTTGATAAGATGCTATCTGAAGAGCAGCAAAAAACTGACCAAGTTCTTATGAGAGGGAAATCAGTTCTTCCAGAATGCCACTGTCGGTAGCTGACTATGCTGATGGCAACAAGTTCCTAAATGATGGAGACCATCACGTGGTCTGCCTCCCAGACAGTCGCAGAACAAGCCTATTGGGAGAGCTAGAACTGGAACAGGTGAAGATGTCTGCGAAGAAGAATCAATGAAGTTTTACAGCATGCAGTTCTCACAGAAGACATGACAAGGAATCTCAAATTTGTAGTAATATTTTAATCAATTTTTTTTTATTAATAGAAGTATTGATTTGAGGAGAATGGAAACATTGTAGGATTTGTCTGTTGTAGGAAAAGTGGAAATTTATACGTCACATTTTGCTTAGCAGATTGGCTATTGAAGTAATGTGATAGGAGCATAGGAGTTCACACAGCAGCATATGCACCAAATCCCAAATCTATTTTTTTTTTTTTTTTGAGACAGAGCCTCAAGCTATAGCCCTGGGGAGAGTGCTGTGACGTCATAGCTCACAGCAACTTCAAACTCCTGGGTTCAAGTAATCCTCCTGCCTCAGCTTCCAAAGTAGCTGGGAGTATAGGCACCCACCCAGCTTATTTTTCTCTTTTTAGTAGAGATATTTTTCTCTCTTGCTCTTGCTTAGGCTGGTCTTGAGCTCCTGAGCACAAGAGATCCCCCTGCCTCAGCCTCCTGAGTAGCTGAGACTGTAGGTGCACACCATCATGCCCAGCTAATTTTTCTATTTTTAGTAGAGATGGGGGGTCTCACTTGTGCTCCGGCTGGTCTCCAACTGCTGAGCTCAAGTTCTTTCTGCCTTGGCTTCCCAGAGTGCTAGGATTAAATTGTGCCCAGGTGCAGTTTCCTTGTTTAGGCAGCACTATAAAAAGTGGCAAATTAGAAAGATATGTGTGTGTTCATCCAGAAAATTCTTAACTGGAGGTGATTTTGCTCCTCCCCAATGGGGGACATTTGCCAATGTCTAGAGACATCTTTAATGGGCATGACTGGGGAGGAAGGGCAAATTGCTACTGGCATCTAAAAAGTAGAGGCCATGTATGCTGATAAATATCCTATAATGCACAGGGTACCCCCCTTCACTCCACAAAGCAAAGAATTATCCAGCCCCAAAGGTCAGTGGTGCTGTCCTAGAAGCAGGCATAAGGATATCAGCAAAATGGGTGTGGTAGTTTACAACCTAGCAGTGAGGTGGGAAGCAGAAGAATTGCAAAAACGGACAGATGAATTAAAAATTTGAATTTACAAAAGCATGTCAGTGTAGCACTGTTTAGCATGGAGGCAAAGAATTCCATGCATATCAATAACCCTGAGGTTCTTTCTGTATCAGGGCACTGAGTAGGAATGGCTGCTCAAATAATGTTAATATATTCAGTTTCATAAAAATAGGTGGGCGATTTTATTACCTGCAGCTAAGCAGGGCCTGCAGATAGCAGAAGCTGATATCCATGATAAGCAGACACCTCTGAGCTCTGCCTGGAGCTGAGGGTTTGCTCTCCAGTGCATTAGAGGCAGAATTTATGTGAGAAAGGATGTGCATTTAGAAGGCCTAGAGACCTGGGTCCAATCCCAGCTCTGCCACTCTGTGACTTTGGGCAAGTTTTAAATCTTTTGAGTCTATAGGAGATTATACTATCTACTGTGCTGAGCACTGTGAACATTAAATAAAAATATTTATGAAGTGCCCGATGCAAAGAAGGCACTTAATAAATGATGGCTCTTGGCGCGGTGGCTTGCTCATAATCTAGCAGTCTGGGAGACCGAGGTGGGAAGGTCTCTTGAGCTCAGGAGTTCAAGACCAGCCTGAGCAAGAGCTGTACCCTGTCTTTACTAAAAATAGAAAAAAAAATTAACTGAGCATTGCGGCAGGTATTTGTAGTCCCAGCTACTTGGGAGGCTGAAGACGGAGGATTGCTTGAGCCCAGGAGTTTGAGGTTGCTGTGAGCTAAGCTGATGGCCTGGTACCCTAGTCTGGGCAACACAGTGAGACTCTGTCTCAAAAAAAAAAAAATGTATATATATATATACACACATGGCTCTTATTACTTATTACTACTTATTATTTGTCTACTAGAGTAAGTGATTAATACATAATTTATGATAATAAAGATACAATCCATTTACGTTCATAATATATTATGTAATAAACGGTAAATGATGAATAAATGATAGTTTTTATTAATAATCTGATGTCCTGAGGTCTAGACATCCAGGCATTTGGCAAATAAAAGCTAATTGGCACACTTTGGGTGGCCTGAGCTCAGGTGACAGGTACCCTCACTCATTCACTAACAGCTGTGACAAGTTTTTAGAGCAGAATAGAGGGTGCCTCTAATCCAGACTGGCCTCAGGCATTGGAAGAGGACAAAGAAGGGAATGCACCTGACCCTGAACAACTGAGCACATGACTATGTTGTTGAACGTCCTTAACCCCACAGCCTGCCAGTGCTGCAGACAGACTATCTTCTCTCTCCTCGCTTCTGCTGACTGAGAAAAAAGAGACCCACAGGATTTGAACATTGTACTAAATTACTTCTAGCAGAAATAATCCTTGTTTGGTGAAGCAATTGTGTCTCTGGTGACTACTTCCCCTTTAGCTCCTGGCCTCTTACCGCTTCATCTTCAGACAGACCTGGGTGGGTATCCTGGTTCTGTTGCTTACTAGAAGTTCGGCCTTGTTACGTAGGTTAAACACCTTGTGACTTGTAGAAAATCAAG
>CAUYRH010097850.1:0-22145 GCA_963574655.1 Perodicticus potto
GGCACTCTATCCAGGGTAACAGCTTGAGGCTCTGTCTCAAAAAAATAAAAAAAATAAAAAAAATGAAAGCTTTCTTATTTGGAACTGACTCATGATCAGTCTTGAGAGACCTTGATGCAACAAAAGGAAAAATCCTGCCTGAGTTCAATTTTAGTTCCCGCTACAAATGTGTGATTTACCAGACTAAACATTAGTGTGTTCACTTGCACATGAAATCTATTTTTGTAAAGATATTGATGGCTTAAAAAAATGCATTTATGTCAGTGGACGTGTAATGAGTATAAGAAAATGTCAGTTATTATTGTTATTATCCACCCAATTAGATCGTAAGATGTCTGAAAGCCAACTGTCGTGCTTTTTTCTTTGCATAAAATAACATCTGATATAGATTTGGTGTTCAATTATTTCTTGTCTTAGATGATGCAATATATTGGAAAGAAAATGTATTAGGGTCCAGAAAGCTCTTAGTTCAATCCGGGATCTAACTGTGCAATCTTAGCAAAGACATTTGTTTTTCTAGGCCTTTCTAATTTAATTTATGAATTACAAGGTATGTTTAAAAGGAGTTATAAAACTTTCTTTAAAAATAAGTTCTGGAAATCAAATTTATATTTTGCAATTTGAAGTAAAATTCAACAATTCAACAAAATTCATAGTCTAAATGCATGTATATGTTCACGTAAGTACTATGAATGCATGATGCATGTCATATTTTTGGAAGCCTTGTCAACTGGACTAGCTTCCACATATGTAGTTTAATATAAACACATACACATGCGTACACACTTTCCATACCTTCAAATTATGTGGAACAAAATGCTCTATAATATTCTACCCTAATTTTACAATTTAATATAATTCATTTAATTAAGATAAAACATTCATTTTATTGAGCAATATTGGGCAATGATAAGAGTTATTGGAGAAAGAGGCTGACTGTCGTCCATAGAACAAGTCACACTATCCACAGTTCATTATCAAATTCTCCCTCTTCTGAGGCCCCTTTTGTTGAGCATTCACTTGGCACACAAATATCTTCATAATTTCTGTCCATTCTGAATGGTCTATTCACTTACTTCTTCTTTCAATTATTTTGTCATCAATTTTTCAATCTAGTCCCGTCCAAGTCTTTGATCATCCAGCCAATCTTCTGAGCTGAGCCCGTGAATCAGGACATGATCAGATGTCTGGCCATTTCTCCTTCCAAGTATATTAAATTACCAGTTTTAGTGCTTGAAGTTCTGCTCACAGGGGAGATTTCCCTTCTCTACTGTCTTTAAGTATAGGCTGCAGGCCAACCAAGTTGACACATAAAAGTAACATCACAGAGTATTCCTCTGAGTGAAGAAAAATGATATCATCACAAAAATGGAATCCCATGCTCCCACCTCCACCCTCCTCTTTTGGGAGCCAGAATTGTGCCAACATATCATAAGTTATTCCCACTTGTATGTTGCCTAAAGTAAATGCCAATGTTGTTCTTGTAAGAAAAATAAAGTTTCAAAACAACTGTGCTCATAAACAACATTCCAGGGGGACAATTTTTTTAACTAACTCAAAGACAAAATTATTTTTTAAAAAACTATCAATTCCCGTGTTGTTACATAGTATGCAATAACTATACCTCTGCTTATCTCTCTGTTATAATCGGTCCTAGTGGATTTCTACTTTGCTCTATATTTTTATTTTTATGTGCTGCAAAGTTAGATGCACTCATACACACATACACACACACAATTTCATCTCATCAATTCTATCATTCTGTCAAATTCTGAAATCTAACAAAAAAGCACAATATATAACTTTTGTTTTTAGATATTATTTTATAATCATCTAAGGTAGAAGTTAAACACATGCACAAATTGGAGAATAATTAGACTCTATCTCATCTGTTGTTAAACTTCACCTGATAGAAAATAAGTATCCAAAGAGGAGAGTCAAGGAGATACTATAATATTTAACAGAAGTGGATCGGGGCATTAAATGAACCCTGCAGGATACCTTGATGGGGCAAAAGGGCAGAAAAACATCCTGTCATGAATAAAACACATATTTCAACTGGATTATAAGAGTGGTCATATTTTTATATTAATGCTCTTTTAAAATTCAATTTGAAACATTTCATATATTGGATTAAAATACAGCCTAACCCCATTCTACCTGCTTTTCCCCTTGATTTGAGGACCTATCTTAACACATACAATTTACTTGTTAATGCACACAATTCTAATATATAAAGCACCTAAGCAGACTTTTCACATAAACACAATAGTTGCCATTCTGTCTTTCTCTCACTTGCTTCACATAGGTTGTGTTATAATATGGTTATCGGATTTGGAAATAAATACATTGTCTGCGTTGCATGCTGTCCTGTAATGCTGCATTAGACAGTCTCTTATCTAAAAATAAACGCTATCCATCTTATCCAGTTCAGTCTATTTCATTCTAGAAACCTCAAAAGTGTCCTGCTCATGAGAGACCATCTGCTGAGCTCTGTCTACCATTTCATGAACAAGGACTCACCCCTGGATTGTCTGGCTTTTTCTCTAACATAGTATTTAAAGAATCTAAAGTACCTGGAGAAATAGTCTTCTAAAGGCTAGAACTTTCCAGTGATAGGATAAATCAGCCCTGTTAGTGGAGGTGTACAGAGAGAAATGGTGTGACCTGCTTGTTCTTTCCAGGCTGCTGGAAGAGAAATTGTGATTGAGACGAGGGTTTGTACTCTAAGATTGGTAATTCATTTCCAGTGATAACACCCCAGCCTCTTGCTCAACCCTCCCTATTCACATTTACTTTCAAACTTTCAGTTTCTTCATATTTAAGATGGAGATAATAAAATCTACCTTGTTACTTTGCTGTGAGGATTAAGTTGCATAGTACCTTAACAGGACCTAGTTCATGAAGGATGACCTCACTCCTCATGTCACCTGTTGTTATGTTTCTCCTTTGCTGAAAAAAGAATCTCTCCCAAATTTTATGACAAAGTTAAGTGCCAATAACTTCAAGATCCTTTTCCTAATTCCTGTAGTCAAAATTATTTCTTCCTCAGGCTAAAACATAATTTTATTTGTACATTTCCATTAATACTTACTGCTACCTAAATATTTATCTAATTTCCTCCACTTCGTTTTTAGCTTCTTGAGAACAGAAACTACAATGCAGTTTCCTTGAGTATTCTCGGGAAATAAATGAAGTAACAATAGTAATGTACGTTTAAGGGAACTGATATATGTCAGGAGCTCTTGCCTTGACTCTATTACTCATTTCAATAATTGTATGTCAAAGATGGTATTATTATTATCAACTTGCAAGAAAAAAAAAAAGCAAAACCTTGATGTTTACCAGGGTTCAGCAAACTGCTAAAGTTGCATAGTTACCATGAACTTGAGCTGGTTTTTGAAACACTGTTTAGTTACAAAACTTATCTCTTAGCCTGAAAGTGGTAGTTCTGATCTGAATCTACACTTTGTCAGTGTAAATACAGTTTGCTATTTCTGTAGGAATCATCTTCTTTGTCTTCACTAGGCAATGGAAAGAGTTCTACATGAAAGGTGGCTTTCTATTTTCACATCTTGCAGTTAATAACAAAGAACTAATCGGAATGAAGTTGTATTAACTGGTGAAGTTAGACCCAGACATAACCACTAGGAAGGTCCAGTGATGGAGGTGGGCTCTATTATAAGATATGGGCAGGAAGAAAAACTGGAAACTAAGTCAGAAAAAAAAGATCTAGACATTGTGCTCATGCAAGCAGCAAATATCAGGCAAGTCCAACAAATAGAAAGCAGGGCGTGTCTTAATAGGATAATGGAAAATGAAAATGTTTTAGGAAAAGAACCATATTTATAAATTCGTAAGGTAGTATTTGAAGTTCAGTTCTGGGCTGATCAGTCTCTGAGAGGAATTTATTAAAGGTGTGTGTGCACTTCCAGGACATGGAACAATGGATTGAGACAAGGACAGAGTGTGAGAGTATTAGGCAAGGATCCATTAAAAAGAAAATAGAAAGAAGTTACTGACTGTATCTCAGGACCAAGACGAGGATCCCCTGTGGTACAGGTCAGAGGCGGTTTAGAACAGGGCTGGGGAGGCCTTACGGTCCTCAAGTGCAGTATTTTGACTGAATCTAAAGTTTAAAGAAGAAATTTTTTTATTTTTATTGAGACATTTTTGTGAGACTTTTATATTTTTATTTTATTTTTAAAATGAATTAATTTAAAATTCCAAAGAATAAAATAATTTTCAGGGAAATAATCTTGATTGACTGTATCATTTAGACTATTAGTAAGCCATAGGGCTAAACTGATGGTTGCTACATGATTTAGTTCTAACTTCCCCTGCATGGCTATTGCCACTGCTGCATAAGGCTGGCTGTTGAGAGTTCACAGGGAGTCAAGTATGCCAGTCTCATGTAAACTTTGACAATGGAAGTCTGTGTTTCTGTTGGGGGTGGAATTTGCAAATATTTGCACAGCTCAACAGTATTTTTTAATTCTGTTTACTTAATAGTCCATCATGTCGAAGAAGACCAAGAGAATACTAAAGGAAGAAAACAGTTATTTTAGCAAGGACTGGGAATTACCATAGTATCTTGTTTCTGCTAAAGATAAAATGATTTTCTTGCTTTGTGATGTTCAACATTAAAGAAATTCAATGCACATCAGCATCATAATGTTCATAAGGACCACAGATATCTTAAATTAGAGGTAGAGGCAGGCACTGCTGTACTGCAGAAATTAAAAGATGAAAATTTCAAGAAAAGACAATTCTGTCAAGGAGCAATAAGAACTAACTGGAAATAATACAACTTAAGCTACTTAAGAAGTTGCCTGTATACTCATGAAATAAGAGAAGCTTGTCCAAGTCATAGGATGCTTAGACATCAGTACCATTTTAAAGTATAAACAGGTGCCTCTTGCAAGGAAACCTATACGTGATCAGCAGTATGGATTAACCTTTAATTTACCAGAAAAAAATTCATGCAATGCTTCAAAAGGATAACGTGTTATTCAATTTCTTTGGATGAATCAACTAATACTACTAACTTGGTGCAGGTTTTATCCTTCATTTCAGGTCACAGCAGATTGTCTTTCCTATGAAGGGTTTCTCAATTTGGGCTCTCTTGTACACAGAACATGGGTAATAGACACCTTCAATAACTTAAAGGGAAATGTTGTGAAGTTGGACTGTATTTGGTAAATTTAGTGACTGTATGTAAAGAAAGTGCACCTTTCATGGCAGGAAAACATAAAGGGTTCATAGCACAGATTTTTAAAAACGGTATTAACAGATCCAGGTGCTTTCATCTCTTTCCATTGTATCTTGCATTAGTAAAATCTCTGTGCTAAAGGTACTATTTTAAGTTACTCTTTGCCCCAAGTTGTAAGTATTGCTAATTATATTCATGCAAATACAATATGGTACCATCAATTTGCTGACATGATAAAGTTGAACAATGGACTGTTCAGTGTGGGTTTTATGTGCCATTCTAAAGTGCATTGGCTATTTCGGGAACAGGTGTTAGGCAATATTTTATCTCTGCAAGAATAGAAAGATAGATTTTATGAAGAACAAACAGAATCATAAATTAGAATTATTGTAAAAATATTTCTATAAGAATGAACCATTTCTGGATGCCGTAATGACAAAAAAGGACCTCGATAGTTCTTTGCAAGGTGAAACTATATATGATATGTGGCAGAAATTCAAACATTTTGGGAAAAAGACAACCTTTTTTTCAAAACATTTCTTCAAAGGAAATTTCAGATCAACATTTTTCCCAGTTAGCTGAGGCCATCTATGAGCTGGAAAATATATGTGAATAATTTGAAGAATACACAGCTGTTATAGACTTATTAATTGGAGAATACAATGGAAGGTTTACTGACATTGAGAGTCATGACATCATACTCAAATTAGCATTTTAGCCTCACCCAGTTGATATCACCAAAGCACCTAAAGAACTACAGAAGGAATTGATTGAACTCTTGGTAGATGGCATTTTATTATTATTATTTTTTTTTTGTACGAAAGGTCTTTATTGGTAGGGAAGCTGCAGAGCAGCATTAAGGAGGTGGGGAGAGGCGGGGGGGAGAGAGAGAGAGAGAGAGAGAGAAGACACGGGGGGACAGGGGGGAGAGGAGGAGGAGAAGAGAAGTGAAGAGAGAGCAAGTAGATGGCATTTTAAAGTCATTGTTGGTTGCTAAGAAAGATCTAATGGAAATATGGAAAAATAGAATACTTATGCCTTTGGCAACATGGTCCCCAAATACTTTCTTACTTTTCAAAAACTTATGGTTGTGAATCTATATTCTCCTACCTAACCCAAATCAAAATGCCCTTAATGTCACAGTAAAATGACACCAAATGTCATTTGGACACAAATGTCAGTAATGTCCACCAAAAATATGGATCTTTGTGCTACAGCCAAATATTTAAATGCTTTCCAAGAAAAAATGGACATGGTAAAGTCAATAAAAGGTTAGTTAACTTTCAAACAGACAAACAGCTTTTGTTTTTTGAAATTGTTGAGTATATAGTGGTCAGATTTTTATTTTTATGGGCAAATAATGTTCATTTTTAAGTATATTAAACTAAAGTTTTTTGAATGTGTCCTCATTTGAATACAGCTGAATGAATGCAGCCTTCCAACAGAAAAGGTTCCCCACCCTGGCCTAAAGCCAACATTGTCATGATGCTGAGCCCAGATGAAATAATTGTATCTGAAAGCCAAGCTTTGGTAGAGCATCAGCTATATTTGTTTGTCAATGCAACTACAGACTCCTGGGGGTAAAAATCTAAGCAGATCTTGATAGGCATTTTCTTTCTTTCTTTCTTTCTTTTTTTTAATAGAAAGATCCAGACTGACTCATTGAATCCTACTGAAATTAAAACAATATTACAACTCAACATGAATACCTGGAAGAGTTTTGTAGAAGGTCTATCACCAAGATTCTATCTGGGACCGACAAAGCAAAAGACAGAGAGTGCACAGAAATGACAATAACATTTCTATCATTGTCTCAATTCTAGCTTTGTTTTTAAAACCTTAGCATTTCTCAAAATCACACAGAGAGCTTGTTAAAACAAAGATTTCTGGGCCACCTCCAGAGTTTCTGATTGAGTATATCTGTCACATATCTGCCACGAGACCTCATTCTAATAAGTTCCTAGGTGATAATGATGATGTTGGACCAGAGACTACAAGATGAGAACTCTTGAATTAGAGTAAAATTTCTCCTAAGTAGAACTAATAAGAATTGATCCAATGTCACCAACACTAAAGAGGAAGTAGAAGACATAGAATTGAGAAAATATTCTTGTTCATGGGTGAGAGTCCTTAGTGTTTCACTGAATTTGAAAAGTCTGAAAGCATACTGAATTCATCAGTTCCTAGATTCTGAACCTTGTCTATCCATTTCTAGGGCACCTGCTATACTTCCCAGTTTTAGAGGTCTAGATCCTTGTTTAAACCTATACTATCTTTCTTACCTCTAGTATATGCTTAGAGGGGCTTCTACTCCAGCTCTATTTTATTTCTATCCACATGTTAATGTGACATCATTAATCTTAATGTGTAAGAGTCCAGCATTAATCCACATGGCCTCATGACATTAATGGGAGTCCTCTGGCTTCATTCCCAAGCACTACTTTGAACATTCATCCCAAGACATGAATTAACACAATGTAACTCTTGTACTGCTGGGTCTTATTGCTTAATTAATGTGATCATAATGACAGTGGGGGACTCTAAATTTTCTATGTCACTTCATGTCCTATAAAATTTCAATGGATTAATAAGCTTCTTAAGAAGATGAGTCATTTGCATGTAAGAGTTTGAGAAGCTTAGAGGTAGTGCCCACCATTAAAATGAAGTTATACAAAGATATTGGCTGAGAAAGACATATGATGTCCACCAAGTTTTAATATTTATGATGAGCATCTCAGGGCTAAATGCTGAGTTATGAATTTTCATTCATTTGTGCCAAGTCTCCATTGTATTCCAAAATGGGAAATAATCTGACTCAAGGTATATTTGACTATCAAGTTTTCCTTTCAACAGGTGGATATAAACTGTCTGAACACCCAGTATTGCTCTATAGCATGTGTAGTGTGCTGGAGTAGGGGTAAAACAATTCCAAGAAATATGCTGTATCTTCCCACAATGATGTGCAAAAAATAATTTCCTCCAAGTTTCAAGATTTATTCTTTGTTTCTTGTCTTTATCCTCTTTACCATCTGTACCATTTGATGCCATTGATTCTCTATTCTTAAACTGCTGTTATTCCTGGCATGTAATCTCTTTAGTCTTCTTTTTCTCCTTCCATAACCCCACTACTCTGCATCCATTGACTCTCCTTCATTAATATAACCTTTCAATCCAAGTAGCCCCCTGGGTTCTGATCTTGACCCTCTTCTCTGCCTCTTTGGTACTATTTCTTTGGTTATCTCATGCATGCACACAATCAAAGCTATCAGACTCAGGAAGGGGAGACCCAAATCCAAAATGTAAAATGTGTACTTAAAATGTGAAGGTTGTACAATATTCCATTCAAGTCACCATGTTATATTTGACCAAAAGTACCTCTGGACTAATGTAAAGTAAAACCAAGAGTTTCTTTTCTTTCTGTCTTTTTTTTTCAAAATAGTGACTAATATAAGTAAACAAAAATTAAATTCATCTTTTCATGATGTCCTGTGGCATTCATGGTCATGTGTGGAGTTACAGGACAAAGGAACCTATAGCTGCATAGAAAGTGATCCTTTTGATTTTTGCACTAGAATTATTGACCTTTCTTTGCTAGAAGAAATGACTTCTTTGAAACCTTACCCTATCTGAGAACTAGAAGACTGTGTGTGCTTTCTGTTTCCAAGTTCATGTCTGTTCAAAGGAGGATATTAAATTTGCTCAAGTATAAGTTCACACCATAGTGAAAATTGTGAACTGCTTTAATTACAAGGGTTGACAAGAAAGGAGAATCTTAGAATATCAAATTTTCAAAGTTCAAAAGACACCAGAAGAATTTACAAATAACATGCACATCATCTTCCTAAATTCTCAAAACAAAACTTAAAAGTTCACAGGAAGATATAAATGGATTCCCTACTCCACAGTGGATATCATTTCGATACCATGAATTTTTGAAAATATAGATCCTGTATCTAGACGATCTTTAAATAAACCACATACAAAGCTAAAACATACACATCAGCCTTGACAAATGGGTGCCTAAAAGGATCTAGTTTCCAAAATTTATCAAATGTCAAGAATAGAGTACATAAAATTCTAAAAGGCCAACATGAGATACCAAGTGTTCAATGAAGGCCTGGATTTCACAACAGCATCAGCAAATAGAAAACAAAACTATAAGAACTCAGAAAGGCATTTCAAAAAGTGGTTCAATTACAAAATCAACCTAAACTCCTTAGCTGAGTAATTGCAGACCAGGAAGATGAACATGCAAGACAAAGGGAAATAGAAACATGAATATTTGAATGATCTAGAAAGATTATTCTTGAATAATCTAGGTAGATTATTCTTGAATATTCTAGGTAGTTCAGATGCAACAGACACCAAGCCTGGTATAATTAGTTCTTAACCAGAAAATTAGAGCACTGTGGAATGGTAAAGTAGAATATCTCTTAGATTGCTAGATTCAATAATCTTTATTTTATTCATTAAGAAAGTAAGTGTCAAAGAAATAAAACCCATGCCTAGCGAAGAAGACAGGCACATGGCCTACAAACAGATGAAAAAATGTTTGTCATCTTTAATCATCAGAGAAATGCAAGTCAAAACCACTTTGAGATACCATCTAATTCCAGTAAGAGTAGCCCACATAACAAAATCCCAAACTAAAGATGTTGGCATGGATGTGGAGAAAAGGGAACACTTCTTCACTGCTGGTGGGAATGCAAACTAATACGTTCCTTTTGAAAAGAAGTTTGGAGATCACTCAGGGATCTAAAACCTGACCTGCCATTGCATCCTGCAATTCCTCTACTAGGAGTATATCCAAAAGACCAAAAATCACTTTGCAAAAAAGATATTTGCACCAGATTATTCTTTGCAGCTCAATTTGTAATAGACAAGTCATGGATGAAGCCCAAGTGCCCATCGACCCATGAATGGATTAATAAACAGTAGTATATGTATACCATGGAATACTATGCAGCCTTAAAAAAGATGGAGGCTTTACCTCTTTTATGGTTACATGGAGGGACCTGGAACATATTCTCCTGAGTAACGTATCTCAAGAATGGAGGAAAAAGTATCCAATGTATTCAGTACTTCTATGAAACCAACTTATATTTCCTCACGCTTTCTTATGAAAGATAGAACACAACTATAGCCCAGGATGAAGGAAAGAAATGGAGTGGGAAGGGAGGGGTGGGGGTAAGTTTGATAGAAGGAGGATAAAAGGTGGGACCACACCTATGTAGCATATTGCAAGGGTACAAGTCACATCTGTCAAGTATAGAACATAAATGTCTTAACACAATAATCAAGTAAATGAGGCGAAAGCTGTGTTGATTGGTTTGATGTAACCACATCAGATTGTACAAAAAAATCAACACATTGTACCCCACAGATGCATAAATGTATTCATGATCTATGTGTATATAACTTAATAAAAAAAATAACTAAACCCATGCCTAGAAAAATATAGACTTTTTAAGTTATACACCTAGAACAAAATCATACCCTAGAATTTCCAACTAGATAAACTGAATTTTCAGCTAAAATTAGTGGTGATAAAATCTACAAAGTGACTATGAAATGGGTATTTATGTATGAACTAATTTTAAAAGGTTTATAGTATGTACCCTTCCCATGGCCTTGGTTTTATACAGGATCTTTAATAATAGACCTCAGATACATAAGAACAAAGACAATATTATGAGGTCACAGACCATATTTGCTTGGTCATTTCTGCCTCATGATTCACTTAAACTAACTTTGATCTCTCAACAATACATTACTTATTTCTAAACTTTCCTTTTCTATTTTCTGGTCAAGAATATCACTGAAATCTTGGCCCCAAATTGAAATGAATGGTCATTTGATAAGGCATTCACCTTGGGAAGAAATTTTGCCATGGACTACAGTGAACTAAGATCATCATTTATACCACTGACAATCAATAACAGTTTGGTTGCTTAAATCCCTGTCCAATGTATTTCTTTTTGGCAGTAAAAGATCTAACTCGAAGATGGAGTATATGTTATTTAATAGAGTAATGTAGAATTTCAAAATCGCCATTCCTCTTCTTCCTTGCAGCTCTCGAAAGCCATTTAAAATTGCATGCATTTCTCTATAACTGTTCTCAAACTGAACACTAATCTGAAGGCCAGCCTGTGAAGCTATTTTGTAATCTCACATAAGTCACTTGGAAGTGCCCAAAGGGCCCCAATGTGGGCCCAAGTTTACCTTATGATGTAACCGAATTCCTATGTTAAAGACATATTATTGTAATCTCTAAGTCCTAGAGAATGATAACATCTTATACAGGTGAATGTCTTGTGTCTCTAGTAAGATACTAAATTTTGAACGTTATCTCAAGTATAGGTCTTAAGCTCTGCCTCAGGGCCTCAGGCTTCACAACATAGGACTGGTGGCCTGCAGAAAGGGTCCACAGAATCATGTTCCTATAGAACAATTATAATGTCTGCCTAATTGGAGCTCATCTGAAGGGAAGAAGTCCAGTCTGATTAGCTACCCAGGAAAAACTCTTTGATTTCAAATAAGGCTAATGACCCAGAACCCATTGGCTTAATTCCTAAGGCCTCAGGGGTCTTATAATACAAGCCATAAGAAACAGAGAATTGTTTCATCAAAAGCTTTTGGGGCCTTTAGAATGTAGGTATTATATTATTGATATTCTTCTTTTTGTTGTTGTTGTTGAAGACAAAGTGTCACTCTGTCTGGGTAGAGTGCCTTGGCGTCATCCATTCTAACTCACAGCAACTTTAATCTCTTGTGCTCAAGTGATCATCTTGTCTCAGCCTCCCAAGTAGCTGGGTCGACAGGTGCCTGCCAGGACACTTGGCTAGTTTTTCTATTTTTAGTAGGGATATGATTTCACTCCTTCTCTGAGCTGCTGAGAATTCATGAGCTCAAGCAATCCACCTGCCTCTGCCTTTCAAAATGCTAGGATTACAGGCGTGAGCCACTGTGCCAGGCCTATTCTTGAAATTCTTCTTAGTGACTATAATGCAAAGTAGAAAGAATCGGACCCCACTTCACCTTGGAAAAAGATGTAGCTTGGACAATTTAGGCTTCTGTGAATTTAGCTTCTGACCGGTAGTATGCAATGAAACATCCCAAGAGATGTTTTCTTAGCAGAGCTTTGGCTGGAGTGAGAGTAGCAAGATTCAGAGAGACAATATCATTGCACAAGTGAAATTTCTTTAAGGCCTGATGGAGTGATGATTATAAACATATGTGATATGCCAACTGGAAATTCTTAGATATACCATAGGAAACTTTGTAGGTGACTTCAGCTTGGGTTAGGCAGAGGATGGAAACCTGTTACATTTGCAATACTGCTGTTAATGAAAGCTCTTTTGTATTCATAGATTGGTAGGGGTTGAGAAACTTCAGCTGGTACACTTTTACCAGTTTCATCTCATACTATTTGGTAGCCAGCAACAGAAATGTATATGCCCTGTTGCCCCTCTTTGAGTTCTTTTTATCAAAATCCCAGAAGATTTTACAACCTTGAAATTCAAAGCCAATATTCTAGAGTGAACACTTCTTTGGCTACCTGAGCTACTGTGATCAGACTCTATTCCCTGAATTTGCAAAACAATTATTTCACGTACCATTGGAACTTGTGTGTGCTCTTTAGGTTTCACAAAAGTTGGCTCTATCTCCCTCACTAGACTAAAAACTCTTTGAGGATTCTGGAACCTGTCTTTCTTTGTTTAGCTTAGAGTAGTTTCCACTATGTTATAACATTGGTAAAAACTCAGCAGCACTTGAATGAATGCATGAATTAAATATTTAATTTTCTATCACTAAATCCATGATGGTCTTACACAAAGACAAGCCCAGTTGCTGTAACTTGATTTGGCTCATCTATTTACACTTCACTGTAGCCAATAATAAATAAATTGCCAGATTTGCTTCCCAATAGGTTGTAGTGATTCCCTTGGATAATTTCTCATTTGTCAGAATTGCATGTAGATATAAGTGCAAGGAGAAAGGTTAAAAAAAAGTGAACAAAATCTGCTGAGAAATTAAAAATTTTTCACACACACCACACACACAAAAAACACAGCAGTAAAATAGCTGAAGCTCAAATGTAGAGAATCATGTCTCCTGAAAATAAATATGCCCCAAGCTCATAAACACCAAGGCTAGTGGTCAGGAATGAACAAATGTTTATTGCCTCATGCACCCTCTGCTACTCTGGGATAATCTCTTATATACACCAAATCCAGTCTGAATTTAAATTAGATTCATATTTTCTTTCACGATTATTCCATTAAAAGTATCATATGATTAGCCAATTAAATGGAGGAAAAAAAGTCAGTAGGAGAGCAATCCCCTTTAATATTTTCAATTAAGATGTAGTGCAGCCAATAAAAACGGCTTACATTTTCATTTTATAGGTACCTATGGAGAGCATTATGACACAAATGACTCAGAAGAAGGTAATCGTTTCAAAATATATTGTAGTGGAAGACTGTAAACAGTGCAGTGTGTTAGCTTACAAGAGATGTGATGAAAATATAAAGTTTTTTTCAAAGGGTATTCATGTTTATTTTATAGTCTTTTAGGGTGCTTGTGCCTGCCAATTTATAGCACATATTTCTAAAATGCTACAGACTGTTCTTTCCTAGGGAAGGGTGGGAAGGGTTATCCCATTAGGGGATAACATGTTTTTAAGGAGAAGAGAGTCATGCAGCAACTCCATCCTGTCTGCTGCCTAGCTTTGAAATGGAACTTCACCAGGGCATAGTATAAAACCTTATTTTCTTATAGGACCATACGGGGAAAGCCAAAAGGCTGGGGCTACATGATGTCAAATGCAGCAAGAATATGAATAGTTTCTAACTCGCTGAACAACATCAGCTGTTTTGAGGAGCTCCGTAGACACTGACATTTGTACTAAATGATTTCTTTTTTTTGGACTTCTTTGTATGTGTCTTATGTGACTCTAGTTAATATCAATCTTAATACTTCTTAATGGTTATAGTATGGCATTGCATTTTTTAAATTATAAACATCTCTATACATACGATATTTTGGTTGAGGTGAGAAATGATTACATTCTTATGGGCTAGGAGTGGTTCTTGACCCCCCCATATTAAAAACTGTTTATCCTGAACTTATTTAAAACTTATAAACTTGATTTTCACTGAATTTTTCAAGATTATATGGTTTTAGGATTGTTAACATGAGAACTTTAGACAAATTAAATTTAACGGAGTTTATTTAAGGAAAGAATGATTTGTGAATAGGGCAGCTTCCAGAACAAGAATAGGTTCATAGTGACTTTGGGGATGTCACATAGTTGGATAAAATATTAAAAGGATAGTAACATACAGAAAATGAAACTAGGTACAGAAGCAGATAGATTGGTTACACGCTAATGTTTGCTGTATTTGAACACAGTTTGAACAGTTGGCTGCCTGCAACTGGCTGAAATTCTAGGATTATTATAAGAGTAACAGTAACCATTCCCTTAGTTTACTGTGTGTAGGTAAACCTTCAGGCCGAACGTATAATAGGTAAGGAGGCAGACTTAGGCTAAACTTAGTTTAATAGGGTTGATTAGGATAGACCCAAATATGAGCTAGATTAACATAACCCCCTGTATTAAAAGCCCAACAGAGGGAAGGTTTATTCATTTCTAGAACAAAGTTGACTTAAAAAAAATTTTGGCTTCAATCTCCTACCCTATCAAGATTTTCACCTTTTGACAAAAGTATATAAAGCATCCCAAAACGCAAGAAGAAACCACACTCCCAAGTGACGAAGCAACCATCAGAATGAAACTCAAAGAGGAGAGATGTTGGAACTACCTTAATGTAAAGATAAGTATGATTAATATAGTAAACATTATAGTGAAAATGTAAGCAACACAAATAGATAAGTAATTTATGCAAAGAGATGCAAATTAGAAATAATAAAGGGAATACTAGAAATAAAGTAAAACAGAGATTCAGAGATGAAGAATACCTGAGGAAATACTCAGTGAGCTATAATATAGGTTAATAAAGCTCATTCAAACTTAATCATGTTTAGAATGGAGAGTAGAATAACATCCTTGAGGCAATATCAAATAACTTAATAAATAGAAAGAGAAGTTCAGAATTATTTACAAAAATAATGGTCAAGAATTTTCAACATCAGGTTGGCGCTTGTAGCTCAAGCAGCTAGGGTACCAGCCATGTATATTGGAGTAGGCAGGTTCGAATAGAGTCCGGGCCTGCCAAACAATGACAACAACCAAAAAATGGCCAGGTGTTGTGGGGGGGCACCTGTAGTTCCAGCTACTTGGGAGGCTGAGGCAAAAGAATTTCTTGAGCGATGTCTTCTGTGAAGGTAAACTTTGATTAATTATAGAATTACAAAACAGATCTTAGGGCAAAAATACATTGTAAATAAAGGGTGTGCATAAAAAGTCAATAGAGGATACAATATGGAATCATATTTTTTCAATTAACCTAAGACAATATAGAATTATCTAGGAAAGATATATTTTTATCAAACCATATAAAACTCACATCAAATATGAGTGATCTAAAAGGCAAAATGCAGATATTGTGAGATTACATTAAATAAACAAAATCTATAAATATGATGTTTACAAGAAATTAGATTTAAATGTAAATAGATAATTTAAAAGTAGTAAAATGAGAATTATATACTATGCAAGCAACAAAGGAAAACTGAGGCCAAAATATTAACATCAGACAAAATAGAATTCAGAAGTAGGGAATTTATCAGTAACAAATAGAGACATAACAAAATTAAAAAATTAGTCAAGTCACCAACAGACATAAAAATTCTACTTGTGAATGTACCTAACAACAGAACTGCTCAGAGCCTAGGGTAAAAAATTATTTTAAAAAAATCCAGGACTTTAACACTTTTGTCTCAGTCATGAATAGAACAATTAGATAAAAACTATTTATGACAGAAGACCCAAACAACTAGACCTTAATTGACATCTACAGAACATTTCCTAGAAGAATGGAAAAGAAAAATATATTGTATATTCAGTTCCTAACAAACATTAATCAAGTTAGACCATAAAATAAACTACAACAAATTTAAAATAGTAAAAGTCCTACAAAGCATGTTATGCGGACTGTAAGAGGAGTAAATGAGACAAAATATCCATCAGAAAGATATCTGAACAGTACCAACAACCTTGGCAATTTTAAATATCATTTTAACATAACCTAAGACAAAGAGGTGGTCCCAAGAAAAATTAAAACAACAACAACAAAATAAATAAGACAAATAAAATTTCAAAATAAAAAAATAAAAACATCATAATCATGTACTGAAGTATATGTAAAATCATGGCATGGATTGTCTATGTGAAAACATTTCACCCCCCAAAATAAAATCTATAAAAATGTCCAAGAACATAAATTAATTTAACAAGATAACATTAAATAAGTTCATTATAGAAATCAGATAATTTCTAAATATTAGAGATAAGTTACAATTTGAAATTAAAGAAAATACCATTTACAATATCATCTGAAAATGTAATACATAGGATAATTCTAACAAAGGATGCAGACTATGTGGTGAAAACCGCAAAACACTGGTGAAAGAACTTTAAAAAGACCCAAATAGATAGAGAGTGATAAATTGTTTATAGAATGGAAGCATCAGTATTGTTAAAATGCTAGTGCTCATAAATTTGATATAGAGATTCAACCAATCTCAATCAAAATGCCAGCAAGCTTTTAAAACTATTATCATAAGTCAATTATAAAATTTATCTGGAAAGTTGAGAGAACTAGAATAAAAAAATATTAAATTTAATAATTTTAATTAAATAAATTTAATAATTTAATAAAAGTATTAAATTTAATAATTTTAATTATTTTTTCCCCACAAAAAATTTTGAAATTTTGAGAATTTGAGAATGTATATGTTAGAACTATAGTAACTGGTTTCAAGATTTAATATAAAGCTGCAGTTATAATAAAAAAAATATCTACAGCATTGATTAATAGAAGAAATCAGTGGCAAGGGCAAAATAGACCCACACAAACATAAACAAATTTTATTTTTGACTAAAGTACAAAAGAACTTTAGTGAAAAAAGAACGGCACTGTCACAAATACTGGAATAGCTAGACACCCACAAGCAAAGCAAGACAAAAGACCTTGGATCATACTTTATAGTTAATGAAAAAACAAAACAAACAAACCTTTAGTATGCTGATTGTACCAAATGACTTGAAACCTTTAAACTTACTAACAAGTTGTATTTTTTAAAATTCTATTTTATTATTGTTTTTAATGTCCAACATACATTCTGATATCACTGCTTAGCATGTTCTAGAAATGACAACTAGTGAGCTTGGTAAATATTATTCAAATCTTCTATACCTTTACAGATCGTTTGTTAATCAGTCCTATCAATTATCAAAAGAGGACATTAAAGTAGGTGTAACTGTGGATATATTTATTTCTTCTTGATATACTTTCAATTTCGTGTAAATATTCTGAAATTTTCATAATAGACAATCATTTATGGTTGTTATCTCCTGTTAATATATTGAATTGCTATCATTATGAAATTACCCTTTTACCCAGGTAACTGATATTAATATAGGATCTGTGTCTGATATTACTATAAGAACTCCAGTTTTGTTTTAGTTATTATTAATATCTCATGTTTTGCTCATCCTTTTATTTGCATTTTATTTTAACATAACCTAAGACAAAGAGGTGGTCCCAAGAAAAATTAAAACAACAACAAAAATAAGACAAACAAAAATTTTCGGGTGATATTGTAAATGGTATTTTCTTTAATTTCAAATTGTAACCTATCCCATGTATTTAAAGTGCATTTCTGGTAGATACCAGACACTTAGGTCGTGTTTTTTTATTTAATATAGTCTTCAGAATTTTTAGCATTAATTCAGTTTATTCATATGTTCAGTTTGAAATATTTCATCTTATTATTAGTTTTCTACTTGTTTTCCTTCTTTAATATTTTTATTTTTTTATTTTTAGCCATACCATTTTTATTTTAATGTTTTTAGAAAATTTATAATGTATATTTTTCACCTACCACAATCTTCCTTCTAGTGATATTATAACACTTTTTATAAAGTAGAAGGAAGGACTCTACATTAGTTTTTCTTACTTTCTATTCTTTGTTCTATTCTCACACATTTTATTTCACTTGTCTCTAAAGCCAACAGTGCACTGTTAATTTTTATTAGGTGTGTTTTACAGAGATTAAAATCGTTAAGTATAATCCATGTGTGTTAATTAATATAGTTATCACTTTTCAGTATTTCACATTTCATTGTAAAACAGTACATTTCTTCATCTGAGATACTGAGATATTTCATACTGATACGTTCTTTTAGTTTTTGTTTGTAAGTATTTCCAACAGATTCAAAAAAATGTTTTTAATTTTAAAATTTTTATTGGATATATAATTCTAGTTTATTGGTTATTTCATTTGGACCTGTACTTTAAATATCTTGCTTCATTATCTCTTGGATTATATTATTTTGCAAGTATTCTCTGCTAGCCTATAATTATTTTTCTATATGTAATAGGACTTTCTGCTTCAGAAATTTTTAGTTTTTCTGTTTGTAACTGATTTTGAGAGAGTTAATTATTAAATAAGGTGGTTTAGAGTTACGTGTTATTTTATGCTTGGGGTTTGTTAAGTTACTTAAATCTTTAGGTTTATAATTTTCATTACATTCAGAAAAGTTTGTAAAATATTTTTCTTTCCCTCTTGACCTTTCTCTTTATCACACTTAAGTTTCCCACACACAGTTGTGTTGTTTTAGGCATTTTATAAGATATTTGGTGGGACCAGAGCTATGTTTAATTGTGCGCTAATTATATCTCACTACTGAGGCAAGCCCTCCTGCTTAGCCAGTATCACACAAATTAAGAGGTTTGCCTATTATTGTGGTAAGAACAGGTCCAGTTCTGTGTTCATGACATCTACCATTCCTCTCTTTCTTTTTGGTGGCCCTTTCTGAGGACTCAGGAACAACCTTGAATGTCTGCATGAATCTGTATACCGCTAAAGTCTCACATCTGCCGGTGTTGGAATTCTCTCACCCGTCAGCTTCAATTCTCAGATATTGTCCTGAAAACTCTCACTGCTTTGGTTCTTTCTTTCCACTTAGTATGACCATCTGGATTCCTTTTCTCTATGCTGCAGACTAGAAATTCTCTTAAGGCAGTGATCTGAGGATAAATCACTTGGTTTACTTCCTCCCATCTCAATCTATTAAGAACCACTGCCCTCTATATCATGATACTTTTAAAACCAGCTTTTACTTAATGCAATGCCTATTAAAGCTCCATTGGATTTGCAATATATTTGAAAGCAAAGTAAAATAGATTTTCCTAATAGCCTGGAATAGTGTATAAAAAAGCTGGTGATGACTCCATGTCCTTAGAAAATGGATTAATAATGGCGCAAGTCACTAAATGGAAAATCACTGGAATAGCAGCAGGATTGGCAGGATACAGCTCAAGAATTCTATATTACTTGTTAAGTTTGAGTTGTCTCTTTGACATTGAAGGCAGTTGCAAATGAGTCTAGTGTTAAGGGAAGAGAGATCAGCTAAAGACATAAATTTTAGTCTTGTGTCCATATCTTAGCCTCAAGGGAGGTTTTTATGAACTTGGGTGAGAGTGTAAATCAGTACACTGGTGTAGAGAAAAAGAGATACACTTACAATATGACATCTTGAAATAGCTCCCAACACTCACCACCTAGAATACAATCTGTGTTAGCAAGGTGGGAATGGATCATGGAACAAGAATAAGAAAAGGGATGAGTGTTACAGGGAAAGAGAGTCCAATCGAAAACACAGCATTAGTGTAGGTGACGTGACATTTTAAGACCATCCACAGAATTGAACAAAAGGAGGATATATTTATCAATAAACTCTAGGCGTTCTATTTTCAAATGTTTCTCCACTTAGACATATCAGTGATACATTTATGGGTACCAAACAAGATTCCTACAGAAATCCACATATTGTCTGAGAAGTCCCAAGAAAAAATGTGGAAGTCTTGCTTGGGTCTGAGGACACATTTTACCACTTCCATTTTTATGAGGGTGACTGAAGTCGCATACACCTGGGAACAAGGCCATGATTGAAATTGGAGTGAAAGATGAGATGATTTACAGTAGTATAGTGGGCCTCCAGGATACCTTAGATGCTGAAATTACATGTCAAAGTTTATATCCTAGAGCAACTCTGACCTATACACGGTATATATTCAAACCATCTATTGTTTGAAGTAACAAAAATCTTGAAAAAGCTAAGTGGCAATATACTGAACAATGGATATCTGTGTTTATCTATTTTTTTTTTTTTTTTTTGTAGAGACAGAGTCTCACTTTATCTCCCTGGGTAGAGTGCCATGGCATCACACAGCTCACAGCAACCTCCAACTCCTGGGCTTAGGTGATTCTCTTGCCTCAGCCTCCCGAATAGCTGGGACTACAGGTGCCTGCCACAATGCCCGGCTATGTGTTTAGCTATTTTTATGTAATGCAAAATTTAAAAGCATTTAACAATGAGTGAGGATTATATGTCAAAGCTTATATACTAAAGCAACTCTGACCCATGTACAGTATATATTCAAACTATCTATTTTTTGAAGTAACATAAATCTTGAAAAAGCTAAATGGGAATACACTGAACAATGGATAGCTGTGTTTAGATATTTTTATATAATGCAAAATTTAAAAACATTTAACAATGAGTCAGAGTTATATGTACCAATAAGGATGACTAGCATAAATGTTATATGAAGCAACATAAAATAGGAGGGTGATGAACACATATGTTTAACTTTAAAAAACATATGCTCATTATCAAATTGGAGCTATGGATACTTGCACATACGGCTACATTACAATGCATTACAGGTGCATGCTGATCACCACATTTTGAGTCACTATTTTCACTAAGAGGAGAGAAAGGAATTTGATTAAAATCCACAGTGATCTCCAACTGAATTGATACTTTTATTTCTAGCTGAGTGGCTATTATAACTTTTGTATGTAATGAAAATAAATTGAATAGCTAACCTTTGGTGTGGAAATTATATATCTCTGACATGCAAATACCACAAGGATCATGATGTTGGGGAACGAGGCTTCAGCTCTGATGTTCGGGTCACCCCGCTCAGTGTCCTCCAGTGCTTCTTAGACTGTTTTGGCTTGTTCTGTCTCGGTGCTTTGAAAATAAAGAAGTCATTTCAACTGCAGTTTTACCTTTTGAAAAAAGGAAGATCTGTAAACAAAGTGAAAACCAGAGAGTGCAAGTGTATGGCATAAATCGAGAAAAGGATTTTGTTCTCTTAGATAACTACACCCTGTAGTTTAGTTTAAGAGAATCATCTCCTAGGAAATGTGTCCACACACCTGTATTTAAGTTACTAGATCATTACTTATGTGCGGTATAAAGAGAATCACCCCTCACAAGAGGGCCTTTCACAGGTCATTATGGATCGCTGTGTATAGTTATCTAAACAAGCACTGATAGGCATGTGAATAAGTAATTTATTTTCGTATTTACTGAGAATATTCTCTGCCACAGAAGTTTAACTATACAGTCTAGTGTCCTGTGATATTGGAAATGTTGAAAAACACTGTTTGGAGAATACTTAGAGATCTAAAAATAGATCTGCCATTCGATCCTATAATTCCTCTACTAGGTGTATATCCAGAAGACCAAAAATCACCTTATAACAAAGATATTTGTACTAGAATGTTTGTTGCAGCCCAATTCATAATTGCTAAGTCATGGAAGAAGCCCAAGTGCCCATCAACCCACAAATGAATTAATAAATTGTGGTATATGTATACTACGGAATATTATGCAGCCTTAAAGAAAGATGGAGACTTTACCTCTTTCATGTTTGCATGGATGGAGCTGGAA
>CAUYRH010097851.1:0-27117 GCA_963574655.1 Perodicticus potto
TATGTGCAACAAAATAGTATTTAATGCAAACACTTTTTTAAAAAATTAAGTCATAGCTGTGTACATTAATGCAATCATGGGGTACAATGTGCTGGTTTCATATACAATCTGAAATATTTTCATCCAACTGTTTAACATAGCCTTCATGGCATTTTATTTGTTATTGTATGGAAACATTTGTATTCTGCATTTAGTAAGTTTCACCTGTACCCTTCTAAGATGCACCATAGTTGTGTTCCCACCAATTACCCTCCCTATACCCATCCTCCACCTTCCTCCCCTCCCTGGCCCCTTTCCTTATTATCTTGTGCTATAATTGGGTTATAGCCTTCATATGAAAGCTATAAATTAGTTTCATAGTAGGGCTGAATACATTGGATACTTTTTCTTCCATTCCTGAGATACTTTGTTAAGAAGAATATGTTCCAGCTCCATCCATGTAAACATGAAAGAGGTAAAGTCTACATCTTTCTTTAAGACTGCATAATATTCCATGGTGTACATATACCATAATTTATTAATCCATTTGTGGGTTGATGGGCACTTGGGCTTCTTCCATGACTTAGCAATTATGAATTGGGCTGCAATAAACATTCTGGTACAGATATCTTTGTTATAATGTGATTTTTGGTCTTCTGGGTATATACCTAGTAAGGGAATTATAGGATTGAATGGCAGGTCTATTTTTAGATCTCTAAGTATTCTCCAAACATCTTTCCAAAAGGAGCTTATTAGTTTGCATTCCCGCCAGCAATATAGAAGTGTTCCCTTTTTTCCATATCCACGCCAACATCTCTGTGCAAACACTTTTTAAAAATGGAATTCCTATTTCCTCTTGATGATACTCAGTTTTATAGTTGGAATGATTTTCCACATTATTGATTGATCAGTGGATTGAGGTATGGAGTTGGAACCTTGTGTGTGTCAGAGGTGCCCTGTGGGTAAGATCCATCACCTTATAGACAGAGGTCAGGGAAGGGTTTTGGACAGATCTTTATCTTCTGGGTGTGCCAACGCCCCCGCCCCCAGAACTTGGTTGACAAACTCTTAGAGACTTTAAAGATAGAGTCCTATGAAGTAGAAAGTTTTATTGTTATTAAAAGATAAGATTACATAGACACCAAAAAAATGCAGTTTTCTTTCTTCTAGATTGATTTTTATTAACTTGAATGTGGACTCTTCTTTCTACCTGATTGTGCCATTTTATTTTCAAATACACACACTGTATTGACAATCTTATTCCCTCATTGAATTTTCTGCAGGGTTTTGTTGTCTTTTATGAGGCTATTCCAGCGAGGGAAAAAGTTAAATGGAATTTATGGTGATATATTTACTTGGCTAGGTTGTAACTATTTCTAAAATAAATAAAACTTTTAAGCCAACAAAACTGGAAAAGTGTAGAATATCCATCGAAGGCTTTTCAGCTCCCCTTGGGAAGAATAAAAATGCATCCTACTTACAGCATGCCTTTTTCCAAGGCCCCTTTTGGTTTTCCCAAATAACCACGGTCTACATAGAGAAGCTTGTATGAGATTGTACACCCTGTGGGTGGTCTTATAAATATTCATTAGTAAAATGTACATATGGTGCTGATCAATGGGTTTGGCATTCAAAGATACTGTTTCAGCAATAAAAGTCCAATTTTGATCGACTGGGTAGAGACAACGCTGGTCTGAAACCATGATACTGAGTAGCCCTCCTCCCATCCTTTCAGAATTGAAAAAATTATTAATAACTTTGGCCCAAAATGAAGCTGGGTAGGCATGAAAATGAAGCAATAAATGCTGTTAGATGCCAAGTTCAGAATTCATCTGCTCTTATTGAAGGCCTCATGGTGTTTGCAATGCAAATCTCGGAATCATGCCTTAATCATTACCACAGGGAGACAATTAGGGTTAAAATATAGATTTCTAGATAATGAGGGAAAATAATAAAGAAATAAATACATAAAACAAAGAGAGCTAATGTGACTCATTTATAGCAATACTTTCCTCCAGGAGGCTTAGAGCGTTTTTCTAGCCAGAGGATGGGCTTCTTGGATGCAAAAGAACTTCATATTTTATGAAGGGATGAAGGGATGACTGAACCCCCAATATCTCAGGTTCAAGTTGAGGACCCCTAAAATCACACCAGTTGAGCAGTTTGATATATTCTATTTTACACTCTTGTGGTTAAAAACTCAGGCACTCAAAAATCAGACCAACCCATGTTTAATTCCTAGCTCAGCCAATTAAAGCTCTATAACTTTGGGCAAATTTTTAAATCTCTTGAAGAACTAAGACTTTAAGTTTCGTTGTCCAAAGGGTTATCAGTCTCATTGGTTTGTCGTAAAGATTCAATGAGAGCATATACATAAAACAATCAATTGTAGCTGTTATTATTAAAATTACTGGCCATGCGGCTTGGCACCTGTAGCTCAGCGGCTAGGGTGCCAGTCACATACACTGGAGCTGTTGAGTATGAATCCAGCCTGGGCCTACCAAGCAACAATGACAACTATACCCAAAAAGTAGCCAGGCATTGTGGTGGGTGCCTGTAGTCCCAGCTACCTGGGAGACTGAGGCAAGAGAATCGCTTAAGCCTAAGAGCTGGAGGTTGCTGTGAGCTGTGAAGCCACGACACTCAGCCAGGGCGATGTAGTGAGACTCTGTCTCAAAAAAAAAAAAATTACTGGCCATGCCAGCTACCTGTCCTTTGGTTTCTTCTGAGAGACAGCTGCGTGACAGCTCTGCATGCTGGCTGCACTTGCCTTAACTTGCCTTCTTCATTAGAACTTTATATGATCAATTGCTTCTACTCATGACCAGCATCTTCGGGTGGCAGTTGGGTGTCTATTTCTGGGAGATCATGTTAAACCCTGCTGTGCTCATGAGACTCTCCTGGAGACCATTCATCATTTACCCCAGAGGGCAAGCATGGTCTGTGGGTCTGCTGGGTCTGCGGTACTATGGAAGGAGCATGACTCTGCCTCGAGCCTTGGTATGACCCTGACCAGCTGTGCTACTTTGCCCTGCCTTCCTACCTCTGGGCCTCAGTGTTAGAGAGGAGTTGTACTAGACCAGTGGATCTCAACCGTTGCTGTGTATTACAATAGAATCACCAGGAAAGCCCTTAAAAGTTACTGGTGCTGGCCCCCTGCAATGGTTCTCACCTGTAATGCTAGCACTCTGGGCAGTGAGGTGGAAGGATCACTTGAGCTCAAAAGTCCAAGGACCAGCCCAGCAAGAGCCAGAGCCATCTCTAGTAAAATTAGAAAATTTAGCTGGGTATTGAGGCGGGCACCTATAGTCCCAGCTACTCAGGAGGCTGAGGTAGGATGATCCCGTGAACCTGGGAGATTGAGGTTGCTGTGAGCTATGATAATGCCAGGGCATTCTAGCTTGGTCAACATTGGGAGACTTTGTCTCAAAACAAACAAACAAATAAACAAACAATGCTTGGGCCCTTCCTCAGCCAAATTCAATCTGAAGGGAAGGGTATGGAGGTTTTAAAAAGTCCCTGCACCCAGGTAATTTTAAAGTGAAGCCAAGATTGAGCATCTGTAAACTAATTCAATGGTTCCCAAACTGTACTTGTCTAGAGCAGGGGGAAGCTGGTGTTTTGGGCTCTTGGGTCCAAGCACCTCAAGTGATTTCAGGCAGGCCAGTTGAGTTCTGTTTACATATATTGGTTTTCTGCTTCATGTTTACGAAAAGAAAGGGTTCTCTTGGTATAAACCAAGTTCAAACCTTTGAAAATTATTGGGCCTAATTGTCTCTATGCTGTTCAGCATTATTCTCATGATCTAGAACATGATTTATTCTGGAAGTTACTATTTCTTTTCCTTTTTCCTCATGGAGCGTAATGAATTCCCTCTACATTTTAAGATTAAAAATGCCCCCTTAATAGTGAGAATGTAATGAGGTTTTGTTTTAATCATTATTAAAGGCATTAATATACTAATATTTGAAAATGAAGTCATATTCTGCTATAATAGTATCTCCATATATCAGTTACATACATAGACAGATTGAATAAAAATTTGAAATTTATAACAGATGTCCCATTATCATCAGCTGCCGATTAGATATAAAGTTGCATTTATATATATCCTTATGTGTGAATTAAAGTTCTTTATTTTATAGTTTTAGCTTCTGTTCGTCTATTCATGTGTGTATTCATTCATTTTTCCTTCAAGAATTACTTCCTGTTGGGCTCTGCTTTGTTCAGGACTTTGTACTATTGGGGTGTGTGTATGTGTTTGAGAAATATGGAGTTATGTTTATAGATATACACAGAAATGCACACACACTCATATCAAGCATGTGTTGATAATTGTCAAAGATGCCAACTTAGTTCTCGAGGCTATGGATTCAGTTTCTAGTTCGTTGAATAAAAATACTTTTCACAACTATCTTAGAAAAAGTTTAGAAAAACTTTGTCCCCTTGCTTAGTTCAAAATATCTAAAATACGCAGCGCGTGTGGCTCAGTAGGGTGCTGGCTCCATATACCGGGGCTGGTGGGTTCAAAGCCAGCCCCGGCCAAACTGTAACCAAAAAATAGCCAGGTGTTGTGGCGGGCACCTGTAGTCCCAGCTACTCGGGAGACTGAGGCAAGAGAATCGCCTAAGCCCAGGAGTTGGAGGTTCCTGTGAGCTGTGTGATGCCACGGCACTCTACCGAGGGTAATAAAGTGAGACTTTGTCTCAAAAAATAAATAAATAAATAAAAAACCCCAAATATCTAAAATATATTTGGCTAAGAAAGAATAAAATAAAATGAAAAAACAAAGATGTTAGAAACATGTCTGGAAGAGTTAATGATAATTAGAGTGAATAACCAAAAAGTATGAAATAAGGGCCTGATGTTATTAAAAGCAGATATCAAGTAATCCAGAAAAAGGTCTGTTTAATGGGAAAGAAAGGGCAGAATTTAGATTTCAGAGCAACCCAGCTATGTCTTTGGGTGAATTCAGATACATCACTATTTTTCAAACTGTGGATATTTAAAAAAAATACTGACACCTGGACCCACAATTCAGAGCATCTAAATTGGACTCTCTGGGTGTGGAGTCTAGGGCTGAGCAATTAAGAATCTGCACAGGTAATTGTAATTTGCAGCCACAGCGGACACTGGCTGAACCATTAGTGATTTCTGCAGTTGGGGCACATTCCACGCTGGAGTTAGGCCCAGATGCATGCTATTTTTACAAGAAGCTGGCAAATTCTATGAGGAGTTACAGTGTCATGGGAGGTTAGTTAGGTTCTAATTGGTTCTAATTGGCTCTCCCTGAAGCCAAAACACCTTCTGCCTAGAGCCAGCGACACTCCAAAAGGGGAGAGATGTACTCCGACCTTTGAAAACATCAAAGGAGTCCCTTCAACATGGCTCTTGAGCCCAGCGCCCCGCAGCTGAGCAGGGCCGGGGCTAAGCCCAGCAAAGCCCATAGGAAACAGCTTTTGCAGAGTCAGATTTTTATCTTGTCCCCCAGATCAGCAGTACCAGAAGACTTGCAGAAAAGGACTGGGTGGAAGGGAGGTGGAGCCCTGACTTCTAAGTCAGCACCTGTGTTACCTGGTTTAACCACCACTAGCATCTTTTGGGCTGCCATTTCCCCTTCTGATGGTGAAACAAAACTCTATTATGTATTCTATGTGAATACCTAACACTTAATAAATGTTGAGTTTAATACTCAGTAAAAACTGTCATTCAGTCTTTAGCAATTAATGTGGCTTATAAGGCAGCCAGGGCCTGATTTTTACTCACATCTCCAATTTCATCTTTTACAACTCCATGCACCAACATATGGAACCATTTCTCTTTCCTTAAATAAGCCTGGTGTTCACATTTCTCCCTCACTCTCTCTATCTTATTTATTTATTTTTGTCTATATTTTTCTCTACACGGACTCAGTGTGGACAGGAACCCTGGTTACCCTGTGTGACACAGTGCTTCACACATAGTAGGTGTTCCAATATTTGTTGAATGAGTGAAAAAAGTATAATATGGCAAAGCAGTGAGATATTGCCTTGATTTCCCAATGGGCTGAAACCCAAGTTATAATTAAATGGTTCAAAGACAACAAGGTCCTTGTCCTCAAGGTGAATGCAGTCTCACGTGGGAGCAAACACATGGGAACAATTACACCAAAAAAAGAAGAATGCAATAGCGATACAGAGCAAGTTTCTTATTCCTTCGTTCTGCACACTTGGCAGAGAGCCAGCCTGGTAGAGGTGGAAGAACTGCTCAGCTTGTGGGGGGCTTGCCCAGGAGGTACAGGTGATCTAGAGGTAAGTAGGTCCGGAAAGTTGGAAAGAAAGGTCCAGTGTGTGTCTGAAAGAAAGTACCAATAATTAAAAAGGAAAATTGCATATTTGTGTTAGAATCAAGGTTATGGGAACAAGTTGGGAGTGGTGAGGAGGTACAGTAGCATAGAAGGTAGAGGTCAGGTAGAGGGTCACCTGCCAGGAGCATCCTAGCATGACAGAGTGTCACTGTTTTAAGTAGAAGCCTCACTGCACAGAAGGTAGGAGCACTGAATTTGGGGTTGGAGAGCCTTGGTTGAAATCCCACCTCTGCCACAATTGTGAGTTCTTGAGTAGTGAGTTCTTTCCCACTCATTTTAGGGGACGTGAAAGGACTTCACTTCTCCAGGCCCTCTGCAAACTGGGGCTATTATGCTCACTGCTACAACCACGGCTTAATTGAATGGGGGAGAATCTGCCACCTCAAAGCACTGGGGAGGCTTTCGGATTGGAGGCAGGTTCAAGTGCAGGGGACAGGAGCCCAGACCCATGGCCCAGCCACCCTGTGAGATCTGCCCTGGCCATGTATGACCTCCCCTCCTGTTTGCAGGATGGTCACCGCCATCAGCTGGTGGCAACTTCCTCCTCCTCCCACAGCCATCAGGAGAAGGGGAATAACTTCTCAGAACTCTAGGGCTGCTTGTCTCTTAAATAGCTTCACCCCAGGCTAGTGGAACTACCAGTGTTTGTTTCCTGTTGCTGCTTTAACCAAGTGCTACAGACTTCATAGCTTGTTTTTGATTTATTTCAGATTAATATGAAGCTACAAATGATTAGGCTACAATGTTTGCCTTTGTTAGGTAAAGTCCAAGTTATAGTTGAGCCATTTATCTGGGAGGGGTGTGCTGTATACCCTCACATTGTGCCCCATTAGGTGAGAACACTCCAATCCCGCTCACTCTTCCCCTCTCTCTTTTCCTTCTTCACCTCTTCTACCCCCCCGCCTTGAAATTAATTGTGTTTTTCTCTCTCTTGGGCTTGCAGTTGTTTATCTATTGATTTCATATCAGTTGAGTACAATGGACGTTTGCTTTTCCATTCTAGTGATACTTTACTTAGAAAAATAAGCTTCTTCAGCTTTATCCAGGTTAATACAAAAGATGTAAAATCTCCATCTTTTTATGCCTGAAAAGTATTCTGTGGTATGCATATATCACAGTTTATTGATCCATTCATGGGTTGATGGGCACTGGGGTTGACTCCAAATCTTGGCAATTGTGAATTGAGCTGTGATGAACATTCTAGTGTAAAAGTCCTTATGGTAAAATGATTCTTTTTCTTCTGGATAGATACCTAGTAACAGGATTGTGGGATGACATAGAAGGTCTATTTTGAGTTCTTTGAGGATTCTCCACACTTCTTTCCATAGAGGCTGTATTAGTTTGCAGTTCCACCAAGAATGTAAAAATTTTCCCCTCTCTCCACATCCATGACAGCATCTGCAGCTTTGGGACTTTGTGATGTGGGCTATTCTTACAGGGGTTAGGTGATATTTCAGGGTGGTTGTGATTTGTGCTATTCTTACAGGGGTTAGGTGATATTTCAGGGTGGTTGTGATTTGGGCTATTCTTACAGGGGTTAGGTGATATTTCAGGGTGTTTGTGATTTGGGCTATTCTCACAGGGGTTAGGTGATAGTTCAGGGTGTTTGTGATGTGGGCTATTCTTACAGGGGTTAGGTGATATTTCAGGGTGGTTGTGATGTGGGCTATTCTCACAGGGGTTAGGTGATATTTCAGGGGGGTTGTGATGTGGGCTATTCTCACAGAGGTTAGGTGATATTTCAGGGTTGTTGTGATTTGGGCTATTCTCACAGAGGTTAGGTGATATTTCAGGGTGGTTGTGATTTGGGCTATTCTCACAGGGGTTAGGTGATATTTCAGGGTGGTTGTGATTTGAGCTATTCTCACAGGGGACAGGTGATATTTCAGGGTGGTCTCTGATGATTAGAGAGGATGGACATTTTTTCATGTGTTTATTGGCCATTCAGAGAAGGTTCTGTTCTTGTCTCTTGCCCCCTTATAAATGTGATTGTTTGCTCTTTGCTCGTTGATTAGTTTGAGTTCTCTGTAGATTCTAGATATCAGCCCTTTGTTAGATTCGTAGCGTACAAACATCTTCTCTCATCCTGACTTTGTGGCTTTAGTGAGAGGTATTTATTATCTCATAGTTCTGGAGACCAGAAGGCAGGAATCAAGGTGTTGGTTGGACTCATTCCCTCCAAAAGCTGTTGGGAAGGGTGTGTCTCAGCTGTCTCCTGGCCTCTGGTGGCCCCGAGGGTGTGTGCCTGCTTGCCTCTGGTCTTCAAACAGCACTCTCTCTGTGGAGTGCTGTGTCTAAATGCCCCCCCCTCTCTTTTTTTTTTTTAAATAAAGCAACCAGTCATATTAGATTAGGGTGTGCCCTCATTAACTCATTTTAACTTGATTTCCTCTGCCAAGACCCTATCTCCAATTAAGGTCACATTCTGGTGTACTGGGGGTTAGGACTCTAACATGTCATTTTGGAGGGAGACACAATTCAACCCATCACCAAAGCCCATCCCTTAACTAAACACTACAAAAGCAGAAGTGTCATTGATTGGCTTTCGCCTTCTGTGGGGCTGAATGGACAGGCGTCGGGCAGCTGTCCATGGTGCTACCTGCTTCAGTGATGGGGAGCCCAGCACCTGGTAGATGTGAGCTTCCCAGAGCATAGACTATATACCAGCTGCGTTACTTGCAACAATGCACTTAACCTCTAAGCTTCTGAAAAATGTGGAAGTGCAGCCTGCATGAGAGGGTGGTTGGACCAGCCCAGTGAGGTGTCTGATGGCAGAGTCTCAGCACAGGCAGTGCCTGGCCACTAGTAACTCTCACTGGTTTTTGTTATGATTACTACTGTGATGCCTTGCTTGCCACAAGTGAAGACGCTAAGAAGGGTTATTAAAAGAGATAAGAAAGTCAAAGAGGACCAGGGGAAGTGAGAGCATTTGGAGTCTCTGAAATGAAGAACCTTAGAACATTCTTGTGAGGCTCTCTGGTAGTCACTGAAGATATAGGCCCGAGGTTCTGAAGAATGCTGGGGATGGATTTGTCACAGGGTGACTGCAAAACTATATGTGTAAACCAGCTAGCTCAAGACAGGCTGAGAAGGGGGATGTGGACAAAAATTAGGGGTGCCCCTGTACTTAGGCAAGGCGTGGTTGGAAAGAAAATGGAAATTGAGAAGGCCTGACAACAAGGTCTCTTTTGATAGTACAAGGTGTGAAAGAAAATGCTGTATGTGTGTGGCTTGAGCCCCAAAGGAGGAGGGGTTGCTGGGGAGAGTCACAGGGCCACATGTGTCCCCTGTGGGGGGTTGGCTCAGCTGTACCCTCGCTTAATGGCATACAGGGAGTGGAGGAGGAGAAGACTGAGCCTGGGGAAAGGGATCCAGGTAGCAGAGTTTAGGGGCTGAGGGGAGGGAGGACTCAAGTCCAAGGCTGAACTCTGGGTAGGCAGTGTGTGTTCTGGGCAATCTGAAGGGCAGAGGTAAAAGCATGAGGACATGCCTTTTGTACGACAATCAGGTGGCTGGAAGTTGTGGCCCCACGTGGAATTTGGTCAGGCTGAATTCAGAAAAGGTTGTAAAAGAGGGAATCCTTCTTGGGGCACCAAAGCCCTGGAGGACAAGAAAGAGACTCCCGCAGCTCCGGGGGTGGGATCAGGTGCTAGGGCGTTACCTTGACATTCTGCCTCTGCAGATGCCGGCCAGCTAGATTATAACCTGGGCGTCAGGGGCCTGAGAAGCTGCAGTGGATTTGGCCCACATGGATGCACTAATAGGCACGGAAAACTAAAACTGTACATGCACATTTGGGGCTGGGGGTGGAAATGATGACTCCTTAGGATAAATATGCTATATAAATTCTAGGCTTTTTTCTGTAGTCTGGACCAAGTTCAAGGCTCTGCAAATGTTATAAACCAAAAAGATTTTTTCCCCCAACTCTGTCATAATACTTTGAATTGATAAGATGAATGCACACAGTAATTATTTGGTGTTTTATTCTTAAGCTGCAGGTGTAAGCCAGGACTGGTTCTGTGTCAAAATACTCTGTACTGTCAAGCAAGATTTATGACTAAAGATAATTCCGTGTCTTTTTTTGGGGGGGTAGTTCAAACTATTGAAAAGACATTTTTTTTATTAGTGGAAACTCTTCCCAGTGTGGGAAGTGGTTGTTAGGTACTAATATACTCATGTTCTGTGAGTAAAGATGAGGGGGCAGCCAAGGAATTGGCATAAACCCCCTGGCTCCTGTCTCAGGGCTGTGCACACACATCTTCTTCTAAGACAGTCATTCCTAAACATTGCTGCGTGTCGGAGTCACCTGGACACTTCAACCCCTCTACCCCTAGACACTCTGATTTAACAGATGGTATAGTGTGCAGTTTAAGTAGCATTATGTAACAGGTTCTCCAGTGGGTTCAAATGCGCTGCAGTTTGGAAATCACTGTCTTCAGGGCTCTTCTCTGACAATTCAAAGGAATCACATCTTCATTGAATCTTTCAATGCACACATTATAAAATGTATTATACATCTGTATGACTCTGATTAATGAATTAGTATCATAAATAGAGGATCATAAATATTATCATATCCTACAGTAACTATAGTTTTGTCAAGAGAAGAAATCAGCTTCACAAATAGAATATGAACAGACTCTATAAATATTCAATGATATACTAGATAGTGAAGGAAAACACATGGATGCCTGAGGAAGAAAACATTATTTAGTTAGAAGTATTGCCTTGCTATTTTTTTCAACATCAAAGTAAATTGTTGGGATTTTACAGGGGTTGACTGTGGAGTCAACCTGCTCCATTGATGCTGCCTATGATCAAAATGAGTTGAGAGCTGGACATAGAATCTGAAAGATGACGTCAGTGTATTATTGATAAAGATCGGGTGGAGAATGTGGGTCTAGATCTATGGAAAACCATGCTGGCTAACGCTATGCACCTGTGTAGTGCAGGCTGCGTGGACTTGCCCGGGGACAGTCCCTGGCAGCACTGAACACTTCAGTCCCTCCCCTGGGGCCAGCTCTTGCCCAGCCATAGGGTGGAGAGACAGATGGAATGAGTGCCCCTGGTGGGAGAGCAGAGCCAAAGAGGAAAGCAAGGAGAGGCTGGCCTTCTCCCCAGGCACAGATGAGCAACCTTCTTGCTGGGGAAGTATATGTGTGTCTGGGAGAGACCCCCCCATGTGGAAGTAATAAGGAAAGGAGGTTACATTCCCCTAAAGAGATCCTGTCTGTGCATCCACTGATTTCACTTAGATTATAGAGTTAAATGTAGGAGAATAAATTTTGGGGAAAAAAAAACCTAGGAGAATATAGATGCCTGTTTTTCTGCCTATCCCATGAGGAGGATCTTTCATAGCACTGGAATGGTAAAAAGAACCACAGCGGAATGGATCAATAACTTTGATTCATACAATCTGGATGCTATCTGAGTGTTCAAGATTTTTAAAAATGAGGATAATACATATTGGTGGGAGCATAAATTGAAGCAACCTCTCTGGATATAAAGTTGGCAATTTATTTTAGGAAGTTTAACATGTTCATAATGTTAAACTCAGTAATTCCACTCTTGAAAACCTGAGAATACAATCAGTGATAGGGACAGAGATTTATAACCAAAGGGTTCATTCCAAGCTACTCATTCAATGAAACAAACAACAACAAAACCCCAAAACCACTTAAATGACCCACAATAGAATGAGTAAATAAATGAGAATGACTCCATAATTATAGGAGTGTTATGTTTCAATTTAAAATGGAGTTTTTGAACACTTTGCAATGAGAAGGTGCTTGCAAAAAATTAAGATGGAATATGAAGAAACAGGGGATATGAAGATAAATATATCGCATAATCCTTATTGTGCAAAAAAGGTTTTATTTTAGCAAATACTGGAAGGAAAGGCATCAAAATGTTAATAGTGATTGAGATTGTGGGTATTTTAGTTTTATTTTTAAAATACAAATCCCAGCTTTACATTATTTTTAGATGGCTGCATATTAATATAAATTGTTATTAAAAGATGCATATTCTCTGATGAGATCTGGAAGTCATGGGGCTTTGAGCAGGCCAGTGTGGTAGCATTAGGACAGAGCGGGAAAATTTCCTGGAATTCACGTGTAAATACGACTGGGGTTGTGGGGGGACCCGCCCACGCCTCTTTGAGTCAATGTGGTGCAGTGACAGACATTTTGAAAGAATCCAGGGCACCTGCTGTTTCATCAGTGTCCTAAAAGGGGCGATCAGCCCGCTACATAGACACACTCGGTTAACTCTCCCAGGACTGAGATAAAGGAGGGACGGTCCATGAAGTTTCTAGGGCAAGAGCGCTTTGGGAAGAGGAGTGTGCGGGAAATGAGGGCGCGGGAACTGCCGGGGTGAGCGCCGGCTGGAGCGAATCCCGGTGCCCGGTCCCCGCACTGGCGCTGCTCGCCGGCATCTGTCTCCGCGGTCCTGCCCGGGCGCCGCCAGCTCTGAGCCCAGCCAGCGCCTGGGTCTGCTCCGGGCGGCTCCGCGGCTCTAAGTGGGACTTCCAAAATAGCCCAGGCTGTTTGCCTCTCTTCGCGTGAAGCCAGCGGATTTGTATGCAAAATCTCGCTTATAAAATTCCTAACTAGGGATTTCATCTAAGCTGGAAGTGTTTGGCCTTGTGCAGGTTCAAATGTGACTGTCACAGAACCCACAGTTCCCGCAGGAGAGGACAGGGCAGGGAGGGCCGTGCACGGTTTCAAAAGAAAACAATTCATCCGAAGTTAAGCTCTTCCTTTGTCCCCCCACCCCCAAGCTTAAATGTTTAAGGAAAGGAAGAAACCAGAAAACAAAAGCATATTGATTCAGATTTGTGTTTGACCTTGAATATTTAGAAAGATTGGGGACATTTTATTGCTTTTATTTGCAAAGTAGCCCTTTTAAGAGTCTTGGTATTATTAATTTTTTTAAACACTCCAAGAGCCGAGGGCTGTCTTTGTATTGGGGTCTCTGGATGTTGAGTTTGGCATTGAGCTCACTTGTTATGACGACGCTCTTGAAAGATTAGGAAGAGGAAGCAAGGATGTTACTATGACATCCTATTTCCTTAGAAATGCATTGCCCCCTTTTCTGTATTTTACCCTGCTGAGCTCAATCTAGGTTTAAATGTCTAAATTATTCACAGTACATGATGTAATGGATGCAGGATTAGAAAGTTAGAACAACGTGCAGTGACAAGCTACACGGGCAGCTCGGAGGAGGTGGAGCTTTTTACACTTAGCAGTGACGCTTCAGAAATAAGTAATTAAATAGTCAGCAATCCCTGATTGTATCTCTGATGGGAGTTTCTTCCTTTGTCCTTCTGGAATGTGGTCCTGCTGGCTGTGTAGTTTGCCTTGGGGCAGGTCCCTCTCTGGGCAATGGTAGTTTTCTGTATCAATAGAATTGGGCCTAGCTTGGATTTAGGGATGAGAAAGGGGAAATGTTTCAAGTCTCTGTCTCATTTGCTTTTCTCACTGACTCCAGCAAGCACGCGGACCGAAATCAACTAGAGAACACCAGGGAGGAGAGAGGGGGAAGGAGCCAATCTGTTTTGGTGTCTGTCTCTCTGATCCTTGGAACAGGGAGCTGGTGTCACCTCTGAGCCCAAGTGTTCTTGTATGGGGAAAGCATCCTTTTGAAGAATTAGTCTTCAGCATTCTGTCAATTATGGCCTCCAAATCTGGCTGAGTAATTAAATGCCAGCTGACAGTAAATATCAAACTGCTTGGGAGCCGTAGCGAGATATAGACAAGTGGATTTGGTGTGATTGCTTTGGTAATTTGCTTTTTAATCTTTAATACCAATTAAATGCAGGGAAGCTGAAGCTTGTGCATTGCACAGATGAGACAGCCAGTGGGCTGATGCCCTGAACTGTCCAGCATGGATTTCTTGGCTCCGGTGATGGCACCAGGTCTTAGGGGACAGGGAAGTTTGATTGGCACCGGCAGGCAGAGAAGCCCCCTGCCCTCGTGCACTGGTAGGGCTGTGTGTCCACAGAGGCTTGTGGTCAATAACCTCCCCTGCAGTTTCTCCCCTCCCTTGTTCCCAGCACCTTTGCAGGTCTGTTTTGAGACTTGTTTTGTTCCCTTTTCCTTTGGCAGGGACAGGGAGAAGAGGAAAAGAAGCAGTATTTACAGAACATCTATCACGTGCAGTTACAGAGGGAGACTGTTCTTTGGTGATTTCTCCCAAAACACCAGACTAGCACAAGTGCAGGCTCATGGCTCCAAGATCAACCCCAGGGGAACTTAAGAGCTGTGGCCCATTTTGCAATATGGGGTGGCCATAAAGTTCAAATTGCATGTGAAATTTATGGCCGCCCTGTATATGGAGATATTTTGGGGGGTGCTACTGGCATCTAGTGGGTAGAGGCCAGGAATGCTGTGGACACCTTATCATACACTGGTCAGCACCCACCCCCAGCAAGAATCTCCTGGCCCCAAATGTCAGTGGTGCTGAGGTTGAGACACTTGCTTTAGAGTGAAAGCAGGAACTTAAATGGAAAACTGTGAACACCCCTCAGGTTTACAGAGGATTTTTGAACTCGTGAGTGGGGGAAGTGGTGGCTTTGGCTTGAAGTGGGACAGCTAGGTACGGTGATGGAGAGATAAGAACCCATGTTTTGGCTTTCCCTCCATTATTGCTTTAGGAAATACAGAGCTTGCCTTCACACCTGCAACAACTCAAACTCTAGTCCAGGCCTCTCAAGGAAAAATTAGTGCAGCAAAAGCCCTGTGCTTGTTAGGAACTGACAAAACTGAGGGGGAACTCGTATACTGTGGGGAATTGCTTCTAACTATTTCCATCTAATCCCCTCTCCACCTGCCTCTTCTACCCATGGTGAATTAGTGCCTGATCGGTGTCTTGACTTACAGTTGTTTCTTTTGGGTGGGCAAAAAGTAATGTATTGAACGAGGTGGTTGCTTTGTGGAGCAGAAGGTAATTGACGGTTTTGGGTGCCTGGCATTATTTCTCTCAGCTGATTAGGCAAATATTGACCCTGGTTCTGGCTTTCATTGTACTACTGAAAGAGTAGCTCCTATCTCTGGGGAAAAGGAGCTCCCTAGCCAAAATAATAAGACATTTGGGATGTACAGGTATTTCAAAAGAAAAGTGGAATAGTGCATTATAGATTCTATTAGAAACTGAGATATTAGAACATTAAGAATTTAAAACAAGTCTAATAAACATATTAACTGAGTCAAACATAAATTGAGAATAAGAAAACATAAAATGAACAAAGTAAACATTTAGATATACGATATAAAATCGTTGACTAAAGATGGATTATTTGGCAACATGGATCCAGCTGAGGAATGAATTAGTGATTTGGAACATCAGATTTGAGACATTTTTTGAGAAAGACGATGAAAAGAAATGGAAAAGCAGAGAGATGGAAAAAAGAGTGAAAATCCAGTCAGTAGCAGGATCACAAAGACAGAAATGCAGAGGAAATCAAAGGATATAAGAAATAAAAGTAGAAAATGAGTAACTGTTGGGAGAAATAATAAGCACACATTAAAAAAATAAATAAAAAGACCCCAGATTAAAAGGGCATATATAGTGCTAAATCAGAGAATTAAGGGAAAAGCTGAAATCTAATTAATTACCAATGGGGAAATAACTATTTATTTTGAGACAGAGTCTCACTATGTCACCCTGGGTAGAATGCCATGGTGTCACAGCTCACAGCAACCTCAAACTGTTGGGCTTAAAGCAATCCTCATGCTTCAGCCTCCCAAGTAGCTGGGTGTACAGGTGCCTGCCACAACACCTGGGTATTTTTGTTATTGTTGTTGTTGCAGTTGTCATTGTTGTTTAGAAGACCCTAGGTTTGAAACCACCAGCCCCAGCGTATGTGGCCAGTGCCCTAATCACTGAGCTATGGGAGCTGAGCCATGGGAAATAACTTCGTACTATAGAAATCTGGAAGATACCACCTTAGTCAAGTGATACATCAATATCATTTACCCCGGATAGGGTGTATTGAAAGGAAATATCACTGCTGTGATAGTCTTCTGCAAATTCAATAACTTCAATCTAGTTGTTAGAAAACATCAGTAAAACCAAATTGAGGACCTTCTACAAAATACCTGACTAGTATTTTTCAAATGTGTCAAGTTCATGAAAGATAATGGAAGACTGAAGAACTGTCGTCTCAGGCTGAAGCCGGCCACAGAGACCAACATCTAAGTGGTGTTTGGGATCCTAGGTCGGAGCTGGAACACCAGATGGAGCCAAGTGGAAAAATCAGTGATGTATGAGTAATGTCTATAGTTTAGTTAATGGTGTTGTACCATTGTTAATTTAATCATTTTGCTAATTTTGCTGTATTTGCAGAAAATGTTAATGGGGGGAAATTGGGAAAAAGGATTTTCATTATTATCTTTGCAACTCTTCTGGAATCTAAACTTCTTTCAACATAGAAAGGGAAGAAAAAAAAAACCTCATTAATTATCTCCAGTGTTGAAAAATTTGATACAAATTAGTGATTGCATGAGAGTTACAGTGGCTCCCCATCCTTGCCAACACACAGTATGGACATCTGTCATTTTGGACATTCTAATAGTTTTGTGGTGGCATCTTGCTGTGGTCTTGATTTGTGTTTTTCTAGTGACTAATGAGTAGGGGCATCTTGTAATAATCTTATTTGCCATCTACCTAATGAAGTGTCTATTTCTTAATTTGGATTTTTCTCATGCCTTGAGAGTTCTTTGTATATTCTGAAAACAAACCAGACATGTTATTTATAAACATTGCTTTGCACATTTTGCGTAAATCTGTAAACTTCTAATGGAAAGCTAGGCTAAGATCTATTTCCTTGGGTTAGGCAAAAAGTTTTCAGATATAACGTTGAAAGCACAATCTATAAAATAAGAAATTCTTAAGTTGGACCCTGATGAAATTAAACTTTCTCAGTGTTTTTGCTTGGTCTTAGTGTCAGGCTAAGACCAACAGTTACCCAAATAAGGTTGGAAGTGTCTCTATATTTTTGAGAAATTTTATCATAAAAGAAGGTTGCTTTTTTTCTATTCTTATTCATCTTATTTTTTGAATACTTTTTTGGGAAGCAGTTTTAGGTTTATAGCAAAATTGAGGGGAGGTTACAGATATTTCCCATATGTCCCCTGTCCCCACACATGCACAGCCTCCCCCACTACTGACAGTCCCTTAAAAGCAGCACCCTTGCTACAAGTGATGCACTTATGTTGACATATTGTCATCTTACACACAATGTTCATGGTTATATTAGGGTTCATTTTTAACTTTGCATACTCTATAGGTTTGTACGAATGTTCGGATATCTATACCACATGCTAACTGTTGGCGCCACAGGAGCACTGGTTTGTACAAATGTATAATGACAAGAATCCATCATTATAGTATTATACAGAGTATTTTCACTGCCCTAAGAATCATTCGTGTTTCTCTCATTCACCCTTTCTCCCTTATCAACCTCTGATCTTTTTACTGCCTCTGCAGTTTCATCTCTTCCAGAATGTCATACAGTTAGAATCCTACTGCATAGCCTTTTCAGATTGGCTTGGAATATGCATTTAAGCCTTCTTGGTGTCTTTTCATGGCTTGATAGCTTCTTTTTAGTGTTGAATAATATTTCATTGTTGGAATGTAACACAGCTTATTCATCCATTCACTCACTGAATCACCTTCATTCACATCTTGCATGGTGTTGAATTTTGACAAATACTTTTTCTGCATTGATTGATATCATCATGTAATTTTTTCTCTTTAGCCTATTAATATGGTGGATTGCATTTATTGATTTTGAAAGATTGAAATATTGAATAAAATATGGTTTTTGAAATTTTGAATATTACATCCTTGGAATAAACCCCATTTGGATATGCTGTATAGTTCCTGTTATATAGTGCTAAATCCTATTTGCTAATATTTTGTTAAGGATTTTTTGGCATCCATATTCATGAGGAATATCAGTCTGTAGTTTTCTTTTTTGTACCATCTTTGTCTGATTTTGGTATCGGAGTAACAGCAGCTTCATGAAATGAAGTGAGATATGTTCTTTCCTCTTCTATTTTCTGGAAGAGGTAATGTAGAATTGGTTTTAATTCTTGTGTAAACATTTGGTAGAACGTGCAAACCATCTGTTCCTGGAGATTTCTTTTCTGGGAGCTTTTAGATTATGAATTTAGTTTCCTTAATAATTTTAGGGATATTTAAATTATCTGTGTCATATTAGGTGAGTTGGGATAGTGTGCGTTTTTGGAAAAATTGGTCCATTTTATCTAAGTTGTCAAATTTATGTGTGTGGAGTTGCTCATAGTATTCTCCTACCTATTTTGATGTCTCCATGGTCTGTTGTTGATATAACCTATTTTATTCCTGATATTATAATAATCTGTCTTTCCCACCAATTTTACTTTGATTTTTTCAAAGAACTCTTAGTTTCATTGATTTTTAAATTTTGTCATTATTTTGTTCCCAATTTCATTGATTTCCTGCTTTTATCTTTATTTTATCTTTATTATCTTCTGCTTGCTCTGGGTATATTTTGTTCTTCTTTTCATAATCATGGTGGAAACTTGGACTATCGATTTGAGACTTTTCTTTCACATATGTGTATAGGGCTATAAATTTTACTCTCCACACTGCATTAGCTATACCCTATATTTTTGGTATGTTCATTAATATATTTTAAAATTTTCCTTTAAGATTTCCTTTTTGGTCCATGGATTAGCCAGAAATGTATTTTTTAGTTTTCAAATGTTTAAATGAAGATAATTCTTGTTATCTTTCTATTATTGATGCCTAATTTTATTCCTTTGTAACTAGAGAGCACAACGTATATTGTATCAATCCTTTTAAATTTATTGAGCCTTGTTTTATGACCCAGGATGTGGTGTCCCTTCATATATGTTTTGTGAGGACCTGAAAAGAACACATAGTCTACTATTGTGCGGGTGTCCCCCAGTTTCTGTAGGTTGATGGTGGTGTTGAGTTCTTCTATATCCTTCTAATTTTCTCTCTGATTGCTCTACCAATTTTGAGAAAGGAATGTTGAAGTCTCCAACTATTATTGTGAATTTGTCTGTTTCTCCTTTCAGTTCTATCAGTTTTGCTTTACATATTTTATAGCTGTGTTATTTGTTGCATACTGATTTGTGAGTGCTGTGATTTTTTTAGTGAGTGCATTCTTTCATCATTATATAATGTCTGTGATAGTTTCCTTTGCTTTGACATCTATTTCATCCAATATTGAGATAGCTTCTCTTGCTGTCTTTTGATTAATGTTTTCATGATATATATTTTTCTATCCTTTTGCTCTTAACTTGCCTGCATTGCTATATTTAAAGTGAGTTTTCTGTAAACAGTAAATGATTGGATCTTTCTTAGAAGATCCACTCTGGCAATCTGCTTTTAATTGATGGGCTTAGACTATTTATATTTAATGCAATTACAGACATGTTAGTGCTTAAGTCTGTTATTTTACTTTTTCTCTCCTTGTTTTTCCATTTTTCATTTCTCTGTTTTCCATATTTTTGTTTTACTTGGACATTTTTCAGAATTCTGTTTTATCTGTATATTTTTGAGTGTGTCATTGTGTATATCTTTTTTCAGTTCTCTCCTAGAATTTATATTTTATTTTGTTTTTAAAAATTATTCATTTATTTACATTTTTAGTGAGCCCTAATAGGTGTGTGTTTTGGGGACACCTGTAATATTTTGATACATGTATACAATGTGTAATGATCAAATCAGGGTAAAGACGAATATTTTATGTATACATAATTTACCACAGGCTACTGGTATTGCCATTTTATTTTTCAAATGAAGCATAGAAATTTTACATCCTTTTATGTGTCTTTTCTCTCATCATTTATAATTGTCTTAATATTTCCTCTCTATATATTTTAGTACTACATCATACAGTGTTATCATTTTTGCTTAAATGTAATTTAAAAAACTCAAAAGGAGAAAGAAAACTTATTTTGTTTAATTATATATTCGCTTATCATAGTATTCCTTCCTAATATTCTTTTTTTTTTTTTTTGAGACAGCACCTCAAGCTGTCACCCTGGATAGAGTGCCGTGGCATCACAGCTCACAGCAACCTCCAATTCCTGGGCTCAAGCGAGTCTCTTGTCTCTGCCTCCCAAGTAGCTGGGACCACGGGCGCCTGCCACAACGCCCGGCCATTTTTTGGTTGCAGCTGGCATTGCTGTTTGGCGGGCCCGGGCTGGATTCAAACCCGCCAGCTCAGGTGTACATGGCTGATGCCTTAGCTCGTTGAGCCACAGGCACCGAGCCTCCTTCCTAATATTCTATGTTTCTTTCTTTTATTATTTCCTTTCTGTTTAGAGAAATTCCTCTAGCTATTATTTTAGAATAGGTCTTCTGGCAACAATTTCTTTTAGCTATATTCCCATCTGGGAGTTTCTTGATTTCTTCTTCATTCATGAAGGATATTTTCACTGGATATAGAATTCTAAGATGACATGCCTTGTTGTTTAGTACTTAAAAGATATGGAGCCACTTTCTCATGGTTTCTGATGATAAATCCGCTATCATTTAAATTATTTTCCTTAGTGCAGTTATGATGCCGTTTTTCTCTGGTGGTTTTTAAGAGTTTTTCTTTGTCTTTAGTTTTTTTGAACTCAATTATCATATGTTTTAGTTTGAATTACTTTGAATTTATACTGTTTGGGGTTTGCTCAGTATTTGAATCTATATGTCTCTTACTCTTCTCAAGTTTGGGAAGGCTTTAGCCATTATTTCATTGAGTACTTTTTAGCCCTGACTTCTTTTTTTTAAACTTTAAATTTATTACTTATTTTAATTTTTAAATTTTTACGAATATATAATAGCTGAACATATTTTTATAAGTTCCTTGTGATATGTTGAGACATGCATATCATATGTATGATCAAACATGGTTAATTGTGATCTCAAACACTTCAAACATTCATTTTTTCTTCTGGGAACATTTAAAATCTATTTCTGTAGCTATTTTGAAATATACAATGAACTATTAACTATTGTTGGTCTATTGTGCTAATGTACACTCAGTCTTATCTTTCTGCCTATTTTTGTACCCATATATCCAGCCTTCTTTATTCCCTTCTCCCTTTCCCAGGCCCTGGCAATCACCATTCTATTCACTACCTCTATGAAATCTATTTTTTTTTTGTTTTTTAGCTCCCATATCCACATATGAGTGAGAACATGTGGCTTTTATTTTTCCATGCTTGGCTTATTTCACTTAACATGTGCACTAGCCCTGACTTCTTTCTCATCTCCTTTTGGAGTCCAATAGCTTCAATATTGTATATATTTTTTGTTATGGTCTTGCAGATCATTAAAGCTCTGTTTTATTTATTTTTTTGGTAACTTTTGTTTTTTTTCTTTTAGAGATGGGGGTGTCTCTTTGGAGTGCAATGTACAATCATAGCTCACTGCCACCTTGAACTCTTGGGCCTAACAATCTTCCTACCTCAGCTCCAAAGTGGCTGGGATTATAGGCACTTGCTGCTGTGCTCAACTAATTAAAAAATACATATTTTTAAGAGACAGGGTGTCTCTGTGTTGCCCAGAGTCTTGAATATCTGAGCTCAAGCAATCCTACCAATTTATGCTTCTAGGTAGCTGGGATTACAGGCAAGAGCTACTGTACCTGGCCACATTGGGGAATTTTTGTTGTTTTATTTTCTAATTTATTTATTCTTTCCTCTGTCTCTTGTATTCTTCTGTTAAGCCTGACCACTGAACTTCTTCCCTTGGTTATTGTATTTTTTCAGTTCTAGATTTTCCATTTGCTTCTTTTTTGTATCTTGTATCTCTTTGCTGAAGCTTTCTATTTTTTCACCTTTTCCATTTCAAGTATATTTATAATTGCATGTTGAAACTTTTTTAAAAAACCACGTTTGCTTTAAGAATCTTTGGCAGATAATTCTAACATCTCTGTTATCTCAGTGTTGGCATCTGTCAATCATCCTCTTTAAAAAAAAAAAATCTCTGTTGGGATTTCCCTTGTCCTTGGTATGAACAGTGATCATTCAGTTGAATAGTTTTTATCTGATATTATGAGACTCTAGTTTGTATTTAAATATGCTTTAGCTGACTTTTGCTGACATTGCTCCAAAAGGGAAAGGGACAGTTGCACCTGACTACCAATGGGTAGAAGTAGAATTCCAGATTCCTCACTCAGCCTCTGATGACATCAACGGCAGGGGCTGTTCTTTCCTGCTGAGTAGGATTAGGGGTTCTGGCTGGTTTGTTGGTGGAGACCTGTGTGGTTTCCATGAACAATGCAGTGGATGTGGTTTGGTTAATGCTGGATGCCAGTGAAAGTCCTGACTCTTCACTAGACACCGCTCCAGCAGGGAAGGAGAGAAGTGCCTTGATTACGTACGGGTGAGTTAGGCTGGAAGACCAGGCCCTCCATAGGTTCTGCACTGTAGCTGTGTTGGTGGGGGAGGCTGCTTACTGGGTGACGGAGCTGAAGTCCTAACTCCCTATCTGGCCTTTCCTGATAACCACCTAGGCAGAATGTTGAAGTATTTTTGTACAGCCCAGTGAGGGCAAAAGTCTAGGCTCCCCACTTGACCTTTGCTAGCCTGTGTGTGTGGGCAGCTGTAGCTTTTTCGGTGATGTTTTTCTAGAATTGAGCTCTTGTTGTCTCAAATGTTCTGTCTTGAATTAGCATATTAATAATACTGAATCTGCCAAGGCTTGAATATGTACACCTCTCCATTTATTTATACCATCTTTGATGTCTCTTAAATGTGTTATAGTGTTTGATGTTACAAGTTTTTTACTTCATTTGTCAAATTTACCTGTAGTTTTGTACATTATTATAAGTGACATTTATTGTCTCTTTTTGAAAATTTCAGTCTCCAGTTGTTTGTTGCTGGTTTATATAAATAAAGTTCTTTTTGGCATAAAAAAAAATGTTCTATCTTGTTAGACTACCTGTTTCTTGGCCTACAGAGAGGGGGCTTTTATTGGAACTTATTTTGCCTTTGATGTCTCTAGGTTGCCAGCTTCTTCAACCCCAAGTCTGAGACATACAAGCAGACCTCACAGTTACTGTGGATTTTGTTCTAAGGTGAATGTCACAATACAGTGAGTTACACAAATTTTGGGGTTTTCCCAATGCATATAAAAGTTATGTTTACACTATACAGTATTTTATTACATGTGGAATAACATTATATCTAAAAAAATAATGTACATGCCTTCATTAAAAGGTACCCTTGCTAAAAAATGCTAATGATCACGTGAGCCTTTACTAATTTATAATCTTTTTGCTGATGGAAAATCTTGATGTTAATGGCTACCGACTGATCAATGTTGTGGTTGCTGAAGGCTGGGGTGGTTGTGGCAATTAAAAAAAATAAAACAACAGGTTGGGCGCTATGGCTCTTGCCTATAATCCCAGCACTTTGGGAGGCTGAGGTGGGTGGATTGCTTGAGCTCACAGCCTAAGCAAGAGTGAAATCCCATCTCTACTATAAATAGAAAAAATAGGGTGGTGCCTGTGGCTCAGTGGTAGGGCACCAGGTCCATAAAACTAGGGTGGCAGGTTCAAACACAGCCTCGGCCAAACTGCAAAAAAAAAAGTAGCTGGGTGTTGTGGCAGAGGCAAGAGAATCGCCTAAGCTCAGGAATTGGAGATTGCTGTGAGCTGTGACGCTACGGCACTCTACTGACAGTAATAAAGTAAGACTCTGTCTCTAAAAAAAAAAAAAAAAACAAAAAAGAAAAGAAAAAGAAAAAATAGCCAGGCATTGTGGTGAGAACCTCTACTCTCAGTTACTTGGGAGGCTGAGGTAAGGAGATTGCTTGAGTCCAAGAATTTGAGGTTACTGTGGGCTATGATGCCACCATACTCTATCCGGGGGACAGAATGAAATCTGTTTCAAAACAAAATGAAAAAACAACAGTGAAGTTTTTCAAATCAATTGATTCTTTTCTTCATAAAATATTTTTCTGTAGCATGCAATACTGTCTTGGCATTTTACTCACAGTAAGATTTCTTTCAACATTGGAGTCATTCCTGTCCAACCATGCCACTACTTAAGTAAGTTTATGTAGTGTTCTAAATTCTTTGTTGTCATCCTAACAATGTTCACAACATCTTCACCAGAAGTAGATTCCATTTCAAGAAACCACTTTGTTGTGGGCAGGGTGGCTTGCGCCCGTAATCTCAGCACTTTGTGAGGCTGAGGCAGTAGGATTTCTGGAGGAGAGGAGTTTGAGGTTATGGTTAGCTATGATAATGACATTGCACTTTGTCCTGGGCAACAAAGAAAGAAAGAAACCATTATTTTTTGGTCTTTGTTCGCCTTTCTCACTAAGCTTATTATTTTTAGCTTTTGAATTAAAATAAGAGATCTATGATTCTTCCTTTCACTTGAACACTTGTAGGGTTATTAATAGGCCTAATGTCAATATTGCTGTGTCTCAAGGAATAGAGAGGTCTGCGGAGAGGGGGATGGCTAGTTGGTGGAACAGTCAGAACATTTAGTAAGTGTGTTCCCTTATGTAGACACAGTTTGTGGCACCCCCAAACATAGTAAATCAATGTTTACTGATCTCAGATCATCGTAAAAGATATACCATAATAATAACAATTAAAAAGTTTGCAATATGGCAAGCAAAATGGAGACAGAAAGTGCACATGCTATTGGAAAAATGGTGCAAATAGATTTGCTTGATGCGAGGCTTGCCACAAGTCTTTAATTTGTAAAAAGTGCAAAATCTGCAAAGCATAATGAAACAAGGGGCTTACAGTAAATTGGGGTGTGCCTGGATAAGGCAAAAGGAAGACACAGGATACAACATCGCCTTATTCTTCAGATCTCACGGTATCTAGCTACTCTTCCTTCTTCCCTTCACCTTTTGGCTTTGTCTATTTGCTTTGTATGTAATTTTTAGGGTTTTTCATTGTATATTTGAGCATCCTGCAAGCTTCACATCCATAGATTCAATCAACTATTTATAAAAAGATAATAAAAATGAATGATACAATATAAAATACAAAATTAAAAAGTGCAGTATAACAACTATTTATGCAGTATGTATATGCTATTAAGTAGTATATAAGTAATCTAGAGCTGATTTAAAGTATTAAAGAGAGCATGTGAGTACATTATGTACAAATACTATACTGGTTTTTTGTGCATCCACAAATTTTGGTATCTGCAGGGGTCCAAGAACCAATCTCCCACAGGTGCTTAGTTGAAGGGATAGGGAAAGTACATTTATTCCACCCTCCCTGGAGCAGACCTCTTGCACTTTTATTTTTAACCTACCTTGACTTTACATTTAATGTGGGTTTTTGCAGGTAGCATACTGTTGAGTGCTAACCTCCTCTCCTTTTTGAAATTCAAGCTAATAATCTCTGTTGAACGTGTACTATTGTGCCATTTATATCTAATGTGATCATTGAAATATTTGGATTGGATTGAATTTTACTACCTCGCTTGCAGTTTCACATTTGTTTTATCTGTCCATCTTTTTCTCCTTTTCTGCCTGTTCGTAGGGCATAATCAGAGAATACCCTCAAGTAAAATAATAAAATTATACCACTTCATGTGTACAGTAAGAACCTTAAAAACCATATGTTCCCAATTTCTTCTTCTTATTTATAAACACTCAATTCATTGTTTTTTTTTTTTCTTTTTGAGATGCAGCTTCTCTCTTTCAGTTGGGTAGAGCGCCATGGTCTCAGCCTAGCTCACAGCAACCTCCAGCTCCTGGGCTCAAGTGATCCTCTTGCCTCAGCCTTCCAAGTACCTGGGACTAGAGGCACACACCACCACACCCAGCTACTTTTGTCTACAGACTCTCACTTTACTCAGGCTGACCTCACACTCCTGACTTCAAGTGATCTTCCCATTTTGGCCTCCCAGAGTACTAGCATTACAGTTGTGAACCACCATGACTGACCAGTTGTTACTATTTTTTATTTTTTGTTGTTGATTCAAAACCAAATGTTTATTTCCTCAAACTTATTCCTGCTTCACATTTCAAGACCATTTCAAGTCATTCAGACACCTCATTTTCCATTAAATTAAGAGCATATGTAGCAACACCAGTATAATCTACTACAGTGAAACCTTAAGTACTCGTCAGCCTGGGCTGCCATAACTACATATACAGACTGGGTGACTTAAACAACAGAATTTATTATTATTTTTTTCTTTAAAACATTTTTTTTTATTTTTACATATACATGTGTTAATTAGGTTTCCACTTTTTGCCTTCACAGAATTTAAAAGGCTTAAAATTTAATAACAAAAACAATGTTTAAGATAAGGACTAGAAATCAAAACCACGTAAAGAATAAACGAAGATAAATACATTCAGAAAAGAAAACAGATGATTACTGCATCAAAATATTAAGCAATATTAGTAATAATAATGCCAAGAAAGTAACATTCACATTGTCAAAATAGAGTATGTCTATTATAGAATGCTTTGATGCTGAGGCTCAGGATGAAGTCATCAGTTAACTACTTATTTTTTTTCCAAAGTCTCAAAAAATAGACAATTAATATTATATAAACAAAAGTAAAGGAGAGTTTCAAAAAGCAGATCATGCCAAATCTTATAGACAATAGAAAAAGAAGAAATATTTCAAAATCATTCTACTTGATCTAGATACACCTGATATTGAAATTGGAGAAAATATATTGTTATAAAGGAAAATTACAAACATATTTCACTTATAAGTGAGGATGCAATATCCTAAACAACATATTAACAAGTTGAATTAAAAATTAATGTTTAAGTAATGTACT
>CAUYRH010097856.1:0-26578 GCA_963574655.1 Perodicticus potto
TCTTAGCTAAGTGTCTGAAGAATGGAAGAAAAAGTATCCAATGTACTCAGCCCTAATATGAAGCTAATTTATAGCTTTCATATGAAGGCTAAAACCCAATTATAGCACAAGAATATGGAGAAAAGGACAAGGGAGGGGAGAGGAGGAAGGAGGAGGGATGGAGGGATGGCGACTGGTGGGATCACACCTATGGTGCACCTTAAAAGGGTACAAGTGAAACTTACGAAGTGCAGAATACCAATGTCTACATACAGTGATTAAGAAAATGCCATGAAGGTTATGTTAAACAGTTCAGTGAAAATATTTCAGATTGTATATGAAGTCAGCACATTGTGCCCCATGATTACACTAATGTACACAATTATGATTTAATACAAAAATTAAAAAAAAGAAAGATCACTCCAAATCCTGTTATCCTAGCAGTAAAGTGAATAGAATTCCTTCTAAGTCTATATATTCTTAGTATGTTTTTCTTTTGGCAGACTGGTTAGGGGATCAATGCTTATTCTCTCAGCTCTGTCTACTCCCCAGGAGGGACAGCCTAAGCCTTCTCACTTCCTCTCACTCTCTCCTTGGAAGAAGGCAACTTCATTGGTGAGATTGACAGAAAGAACTGCTAACGTGTGACTCAGCCCTTCTTTCTTTCCTAGCAGCCTGACCTTACTTTGTGATACATTTACTAGAGTAAGCCCCGCCTTGCAAGGGCTGAAATTTGAAGAGGTTTGTTTCAGTTCAGAGAAGTATTAATAAGCCCATTTGGGGCTCGGTGCCTGTGGCTCAACGGGCTAAGGCACCAGCCACGTACACCTGAGCTGGCAGGTTCAAATTCAGCCCAGGGCAGCCAAACAACAATGACGGCTGCAACCAAAAAATGGCCAGGCGTTGTTGCGGGCGCCTATAGTCCCCGCTACTTGGGAGGCTGAGGCAGGAGACTCGCTTGAGCCCAGGAATTGGAGGTTGCTGTGAGCTGTGATACTACAGCACTCTATCCAGGGTGACAGCTTGAGGCTCTGTCTGAAAAAAAAAAAAAAAGAAAGAAAATTTATTGTGGCTAAAAAAATGGATAACATAACATTTACCATATTACAAATTTTAAGTGTACTGTACGTTCAGTAGTATTAATTATATTCATATTGTTGTCCAACCAATCTCCACAATCTCATCTGGCAAAACTAAAACCCAATACACATGAATCAACAATATCCTCTTTTCTCCTCCCTCCAGCCCTGGGCAACTGCCATTCTCTTTTCTATTTCTAAGAATTTGACTACTCTAGATACCTCATGTAAGTTACAGTATGTGTCTTTTTTTTTTAGACAGAATCTTACTCTGTTGCCCTGGGTAGAGTGCCGTGACATCATAGCTCACAGCATACTCAAACTCTTGGACTCAAGCGATTCTCTTGCCTCAGCCTCTCGAGTAGCTGGGACTACAGATGCCCACCACAATGCCTGGCTATTTTTTTTTAGAGATGATGTCTCGCTCTTGCTTAGGTTGGTCTTAAACTCCTGAGGTCACACAATCCACCTACCTCAACCTCTCAGAGTACTAGGATTACAGGCACGAGCCACCGTACCCAGCTAGAATTTGTCTTTTTTGTGACTGGCTCATTTCACTTGGCATAATGTCCTCAAGATTCAGAGGACATTGTCGTGGTGTGTGTCAGAATTTCCTTCCTTTTTAAGGTCGACATTTTGAACTGCCCTACTCGTGGTTCTGCTTCTCAAATGAGTCAAAACTGAGAGTGAAAGGAAGGGTATAACTCATTTTTACCCCCTCGACCCCCATCAGACTAGATAATAGTGTGTTGTGGTAGACATCTATAGCTTTGCCTGGCCATGATCAAATTAAAAAACAAATCTGAACTGAGGTAAATAGAAACTATTCAAAAGGATTATTGCAATAGGATGAGGGGAGCTATTATTATAAGGCGAATGCTCTGATAAAAGACCATAACATCTGCAAACCTCTGAAAGGTCAGGTAGAAAAGATGCTTTCTTCTAAAAAAGAAAATTAAAAAGGAAAGAAAAGAAAAGGAAGAAAAAAAGAATGCTAGAATGAAGCAGGTGAGGGGGATTGGGAAGAGAGGGTGGAGTTATCCAGCAGGTGGTCAGGGAATGTTTTCTCTGTGTCTCAGCACGGGCCATTAAGGAAGGTTTGTTCCAGGGGGAGTGCCTGTGGCTCAAAGGAGTAGGGCGCAGGCCCCATATACCAGAGGCGGTGGGTTCAAACCTAGCCCTAGCCAAGGAAGGTTTGTTCCTAGTTCCAATGCTTAAAGCTGGGCCAAGTTCAAGAACCTGGAGGAAGAAGAGGAGACTAACTAGTTCAATTAGCAGGCATTTGTTCCAGATTGCCCAGTGGGGATAAACAGTTCAGCTAATCATTTATTAGACAAAGAATGGGAATTTAGAGGGTCTTTATCATAGGTAAACAAGGAGGTCACTGAAAGTCTTATTGAAGTCATATGGGGGCCCAGTGTGGTGGCTCACACCTGTAATTCTAGCACTCTGGGAGCCTGAAGCAGGTGGATCACCTAAGCTCAGGAGTTCCAGACCCTATCTCTACTAAAAATAAAAAAACTAGACTGGTGTGAGCTATGACACTATGGCACTCTACCCCATGTGACAGAATGAGACTCTGTCTATAAATAAATAAATTAACAAATAAATAAAATTTAGAAGCTGGTCATATGGGGAAGGGTGTAAGATATTTCCTGGAACAGAAAAGCATGGGAGGAGGTCGTTTCTTGACCCTCATTCTCCAACAGCACAGGACTCAAGTAAAGATCAACCTTGTCAGGCAGCACCCGTGGCTCAGCGAGTAGGGCGCCGGTCCCATATACCGAGGGTGGCGGGTTCAAACCCGGCCCCAGCCAAACTGCATCAAAAAATAGCCAGGCGTTGTGGCAGGCGCCTGTAATCCCAGCTACTCGGGAGGCTGAGGCAAGAGAATCACCTAGGCTCAGCACCTGTGGCTCAACGGGCTAAAGTACAACTGAGCTGGCGGGTTCGAATCCAACCCGGGCCTACCAAACAACAATGACGGCTGCAACCAAAAATGGCCAGACGTTGTGGCGGATGCCTGTGGTCCCAGCTACTTGGGAGGCTGAGGCAGGAGAATCGCTTGAGCCCAGGAGTAGGAGGTTGCTGTGAGCTGTGACTCCACGGCACTCTACCAAGGGTGATAAAGTGAAGACTCTGTCTCTAAAAAAAAAAAAAAAAGATCAGCCTTGTCACTAACACCCTTTGCCACTCCATGGGTGACAGAACCCCTCCTGCTTATAAAATATCTACCTCACATGTCCATCCTTCTCATGTGAAGGATGTGGCCCAGGCCTTGGTAATTCAAATTTTTTTTTTTTTGAGACAATTTCACTCTCTCCCCCTGGGCAGAGTGCTGTGGAGTCATAATAGCTCACAGCAACCTCAAACTCTTAGGTTCAAGCAATCCTCTTGCCTTAGCCTCCTAAGTAGCTGGGCCTACAGGTGCCTATCACAATGCTTGGCTATTTTGATTCAAATAGGTTATTCTCTGAATCGTGTTACTGGTCCAGCAACACTGGTCCAGAGTAGATGATGGCCCGCACCACCAATCAGACTCTCCTGAGATGTGATCACAGGGATGCTGGGAGAGAAGCCTACATTTGAAACCCCTGGAAACAGTCATGTCTACCTAAGTTCTAACTGTAGACTTTTCAGTTATATGAACAAGTAAAACCCCCTTTTGCTTAATTGTGTGGTTGTTTTGAGTCTTTCCCCCAAAAATATCTGTTGTGGCCCCTGGGGTCTTGTTGGCTTGGGATGTTTGAAGGGCCCTGATTATCTCTCATTATAAACAATTCCAAGAGTCTGTTTTAGTTCCAAGGGTGAGAATGTTGATTGAAGAAATCAGGCTATATTTCAAGCTTGAGTAATTCTGTCTGCCCTCCCTGAAAATTTTTATTTCAAGAATATTCATGGGTGGTACCGGTGGCTCATTGAGTAGGGTGCCAGCCCCGTATACCGAAGGTGGCAGGTTCAAACCCGGCCTTGGCCCAACTGCAAAACAGAAATATAGCCGGGTATTGTGGCGGGTGCCTGTAGTCCCAGCTACTCGGGACGCTGAGGCAAGAGAATCACCTAAGCCCAGGAGTTGGAGGTTGCTGTGAGCTGTGTGACGCCACAGCACTCTACCGAGGGTGATAAAGTGAGACTCTGTCTCAAAAAAAAAAAAAAAGAATATTCATTATTCTTAACTTCCTTCATTAGACTTCTGAACATCATGGATCCTCTGTGATCACATTTGACTATTCAAAGCCATATCCTGGTTTGGGAAAAAAGAACATAGTATCCCAACATAAAGTTTAAAAAGAAGCCTGTTTTTAAAAAATGAGCCATGGTGCCCTAGATGTTAAATTGATTTTAAGGTTCTATTTGACACATTATATGGGCATAAGGAAGGGAAGGAATTTTTCCCATGAGTTTTCAAGGAGAGTGCATGTAAAGGCATCATAGAAGTACAATAGGGTACTAATATAAATCATGAAGCTTTTGTTTACATTCGACATTTTCCTGACTTCAATAGACGTGTTTACTTAATGACTAGATTGGTCTGATAAATAAGAAAGGTCAACATGTTTCATGAAATGAAACACAAAATTTTATTTTATTTTATTTTATTTTATTTTTTATTTTATTTTATTTTATTTTATTTTATTTTATTTTATTTTATTTTATTTTATTTTATTTTATTTTATTTTATTTTTTATTTTATTTTATTTTATGAGACAGAGCCTCAAGCTGTCACCCTGGATAGAGTGCTATAGTATCACAGCTCACAGCAACCTCCAATTCCTGGGCTCACGCGAGTCTCCTGCCTCTGCTTCCCAAGTAGCTGGGACTACAGGCGCCCGCCACAATGCCTGGCCATTTTTTGGTTGCAGCTGTCATTGTTGTTTGGCCGGCCCGGGATTCGAACCTGCCAGCTCAGGTGTACGTGGCTGGCGACTTAGCCCATTGAGCCACAGGTGCCGAGCAACAAAATTATTTTAAATGTTTTAATCATTTAAAAAAGTAAGGGAGGCTCGGCACCGGGGGCTCAACGGGCTAAGGCACCAGCCATGTACACCTGAGCTGGCGGGTTCGAATCCAGCCCGGACCCACCAAACAACAATGATGGCTGCAACCAAAAAATGGCCGGGCGTTGTGGCAGGCAGCTATAGCCCCAGCTACGTGGGAGGCAGAGGCAGGAGACTCGCTTGAGCCCAGGAGTTGGAGGTTGCTGTGGGCTGTAATACCACGGCACTCTATCCAGGGTGACAGCTTGAGGCACTGTCTCAAAAAAAAAAATAATAATAATAATGGCTCGGCGCCTGTGGCTCTGCAGGCTAAGGCACAGCCATGTACACCTGAGCTGGCGGGTTAAAATCCAGCCCGGGTCCTCCAAACAACAATGACGGCTGCAACCAAAAAATGGCCGGGTATTGTGGCAGGCGCCTACAGTCCCAGCTACTTGGGAGGCGGAAGCAAGAGACTTGCTTGAGCCCAGGAATTGGAGGTTGCTGTGAGCTGTGATGCCACAGCACTCTATCCAGGGTGACAGCTTGAGGCTCTGTCTCAAAAAAAAAAAGAAAAAAAGAAAAGAAACCCAAGCTCTTGTAGAAGATCTGAGCAGCCAACTCGTTGCAGCTCTCACATGCCACTACCTCCTGTGCTAAATTCTTCATACGTGTACCATTTCAGCATTATTAGGACATGTATATTTATATGATACTCCAATCTCTTGAGTTCCTATATGCTTTATTCTTAATATACCTTTACAATATGGCTAATTTTACCACCAATTTTTATAATTTGTAAGCTCATATCCTGGTTCAATAGTGTAGTCAATATTTATAAAAGAATAAAAGCATACCTAACGCAGTTGACAGAAATGCCATTTTTTACATAACTAGCCTAATTTCTCTCTGTATTTATTTTAATTTTAATTATTTGAACTTCAGTATTTCTCTCAGTCTTTTTAGAGAAAATTATTCTTATCTTTGTTACACCATCCCCAACATCAATTTTTGTTTTCTTTTTTCTCTGTTACATGAATATCTGATGTAAATATTATGTTTAATGATATTTAGTATCAAATTGATTACATTGGCATTTAAATGTTCAGGAATTTGTGCATGTTTTTTTTTCAGGTTTCTTTGTGCCATATGTAATGTGTGATAAATTAATTGTCTTTTACACAGAAAAGAAGATAGTTTGATGTATTCATGCCTCTATAATCTTCCAAGTATATGCTAGGTAAAGTGAATGATATTTATATTACTTAATAAAATGTGTAATTCTCTTAGTTTTCTCACAAATTTTAAATTAAAGGAGTTTATATAAATTTTCATTTCTGGTACAGAAATATGGTGATCTGTGGATCAAATGTAGATGGAACCAGTCATGTGGAAATCTACACATGGAAATTTTGTTTGTGTTTCTTCTCTGATTCTGAGGGAATAATTCTAGGAACAAGATTTGCATTTTTTTTTCAGTTTACAACATCCTGCTTTATTGATTTTTTTTATTAAATCATAGCTGTGTACATTGATGCCAATATGGGGTACATATTGTTCAAGACATTTATATTCTACACCTAATAGGTTCAAAATGTACCCTTGTAAATTGCACCATAGGTGTGGTCCCATCAATTACCCTCCCTCCAACAATCTTCCACCATCCCTTTCCATTCCCCTCCGTTTTCCCCTACATCCTGGGCTGTAGCTGTGTTATAACATTCATATGGAACTGTGGGTGCTTATAAATTGGTTTCAAAGTAGGGCTGATTACATTGGATATTTTTTCCTCCATTCTTGATATACTTTACTAAGAAGAATAAGTTCCAGCTCCATCCTAGTAAACATAAAAAAAGGAAAGTCTCCATCTTTTTTAAGGCTGCATAATATTCCATGATATACATATACCATAATTTATTAATCCATTCATGGATTGATGGGCACTTGGGCTTCCTCCATGACTTAGCAATTATGAATTGGGCTACAGTAAAGATTCTGGTGCAAATATCTTTGTTATAAAGTGATCTTTGGTATTTTGCTTATATACCTAGAGGAGGAATTGCAGGATTGAATGGCAGGTCTATTTTTAGATCCCTAAGTGATCTCCAAACATCTTTCCAAGAGGAACATATTAGCATGCATTCCCCCAGCAGTGCAGAAGTGTTTTCTTTTCTCCACATCCATGTCAACATCTCTGGTTTTGGGATTATGTGATGTGGGCTAATCTTACTGGAGTTAGATGGTATCTCAAAGTGGTTTTGATTTGCATTTCTCTGATTATTAAGGATGATGAGCATTTTTTTCTTGTGTCTGTAGGCTGTGCACCTGTCTTTTTCAGAGAAGTTTCTATTCAAGTCCCTTGCCCACACTGAGATGGGATCATTTGTTCTTTTCTTCCTAATACATATGAATTCTTTGTGGATTCTGGTTATTAAACTTTTGTCAGACATAACTTACAAATATATTCTCCCATTCTGAGGGCTGTCTGCTTGCTTTACTTACTGTGTTCTTGGTTGTACAGAAGCTTTTTAGTTTGATCAGATCCCAGTAATGTATTTTTGGTGTTGCTTCAATTCCTCAGGGGGTCTCCCACATAAAATATTCCCCCAGGCCAATTTCCTCAAGAGTTTTCCCTGCACTTACTTCTAGTATTTCTATAGTTTCATGTCTTAAGTTTAAATCTTTTATCCAGTGAGAGTCTATCTTTGTTAATGGTGAAAGGTATGGGTCCAGTTTCAGTCTTCTAGGTTTGCCAACCAGTTCACCCAGCACCATTTATTAAATAGGGAGTCTTTTCCCCCACTGAATAGGGCTCTAGATTGGTTTACCAAAGATCAAATGATAGTAAGGAGCTGGGTTCATCTCTTGGTTCTCTATTCTGTTCCGTATATCTACCTCTCTGTTTTTGTGTCAGTACCATGCTGTTTTGATCACTATCAATTTATAGGATAGTCTGAGTTCTGGTCCCATGATTCTTCCTGATTTGTTTTTATTTCTGAGTAATGTCTTGGATAATTGAGATTTTTTCTGATATCATGTAAAATGAAGTATTATTTTTTTTGAGGTCTTTAAAGTATGACAGAGGTGCTTTAATATGGATTGCACTAAATATGTATATTGCTTTGGGGTAGTATGGACATTTTAACAATGTTGATTCTTCCCAGCCATGGGCATGGTATGTTTTTCCATTTGTTGACTTCTTCAGCTATTTCTTTTCTCAGAGTTTCATAGTTTTCTTTATAGAGATCTTTCATTTCCTTTGTTAGGTTCACACCCCAATATTTCATCTTCTTTGGCACTACTGTAAAAGGAATAGACTCCTTGAATGTATTTTCAGCTTGACTATTGTTGGTATATATAAAGGATACAGATTTGTAAGTATTGATTTTGTAACTTGAGATGCTGCTGTATTTCTTCATCACTTCCAAGAGTTTTGTAGTTGAATCCCTGGGGTTTCAGATATACAATCATATGATCTGTGAAGAGTGAAAGTTTGATTGCCTCTGTTCTTATTTGGTTATTCTTAATCACCTTTTCTTGCCTAATTGTGATGTCTAAGACTTCCATTACAATGTTAAATAGCAGTGGAGACAATGGGCAATCTTGCCTGGTTCCTGATCTGAGTGGAAATGATTTTAATTTAACTCTATTCAATACAATATTGGCTGTGGGGTGCTATAGATGGCCTCTATCAGTTTAAGAAATGTCTCTTCTATAGCTAATTTTTTAAGAGTTCTGATAATAAAAGGATGCTGGACATTATCAAAAGTTCTTTCTGTGTCAATTGATAGAATCATATGGTCTTTGCTTTTTATTTTGTTTATGTGATATATTAATTTATAGATTTACATATATTGAACCATCCTTGAGACCTTAGGATAAAATCCACTTGATCATTGTGTACAATTTGTATGATTTGATACTGGATTCTGTTTGCTAGGACCTTATTGAATATGTTTGCATCTATATTCATTAAAGATATTGTTCTATAATTTTCTTTCCTTGTTGGGTCTTTTCCTGGTTTGGGGATTAGGGTGATATTTGCTTCATAGAATGTGTTGGGAAATATTCCTTCCTTTTCTATGCTTTGGAAAAGACATAGGTAGTGGGTAATATAGGTAGTAGTTCCACTTTATAGGTTTGGTAGAATTCTGATTTGAAGACATCTGGTCCTGGACTCTTCTTTTTTGGGGAGATTTTGTATAGTTGGTGCTATTTCAGTACTTGATACAAGTCTCTTCAACATTTATAATTCTTTCTGAGTAAGTCTAAGAAATTGGTGTGCTTCCAAGTATTGGTCAGTTTCTTTCAGATTTTCATATTTCTGAGAATAGAGGTTTTTTTAGTATTCATTAAGAATTTTTTGAATTTTTGAGGTGTCTGTTGTTATTTTGCCTTTGTCATTACTGATTGATGAAATTAGAGATTGTAATTGTCTATTTCTGGTTAGGTTAGCCAAGTGTTTATCAATTTTGTTAAACTTTTCAAAGAAAAAACGTTAGGTTTCATTGACTTTTTGAACAATTCTTTTGTTTTCAATTTCATTTAATTCGTCTCTAATTTTAGTTATTTCTTTTGTTCTGCGGGGTTTGGGGTTATAGGGTTTTTCGTTTTCCAGTTGTTTGAGATATCCCATTAAGTTGTTGACTTCCTCTCTTTCCATTCTTTTAAGGAAGGTTTGCAGTGCTATAAATTTTCCTTTTAAGATCACCTTTGCAGTATCCCAGAGGTTCTGATAATTTGTGTCTTTGTTATCATTCTGTTCCAAAAATTTGCTAATTTCATTCTTAATCTCATCTTTGACCCAGCTATCTTTCATCATATGGTTATTTAGTTTCCCTGTCTTTGTAGAAGTATGCAGATTCCTATTATTTGTGAGCTCAACTTTTATTCTGTGATGATCTGAGAAAATGCATGGAATAATTTCTATTCTTTTAAATTTGCTAAGGTTAGCCTTGTTACCTAAGATGTGATCAATTTTGGAGGATGTTCCATGGATGTTCCATGTTCCATTCCATGTTCATGGATGTTCCATGAGAAGAAGGGGCATTCAATTTTGCAAGGATGAAAATTTTCTGTAAATGTCTATTAAATTCAATTGTTGTATGGTAAAGTTTAAGTCCAAAATTTCTTTGCTTAGTTTCTTCTTGGAGGATCTATCCAACACTGCCAAAGGGGTGTTAAAATCCCTGAATATCATGGTGCAGGAAGCTATCAGATTGTTTATGTCTGTTAGGGTCCTGGTCATAAATTGAGGAGCATTTTGGTTGGGCACATAAATGTTAATAATTGATAACTCATCATGTTGAGTTTTTCCCTTAATAAATATGAAGTGACCATCATTGTCTTTTCTTACTTTGTAGGTTTAAAGCCTAATGTATCTGCAAATAAAATTGCAACCCCTGCTTCTTTTTCTTTTTTCCATTTGCCTGGATTATAGATGTCCATCCCTTCACCCTGATTCTATATTTATCCTTGAGGATAAGATGAGATTATTGTATGCAGCAGATATCTGACCTGAGTTTTATATCCAGTCAGCCAACCTGTGCCTCTTTAGCAGACAATTTACGTCATTAAAGTTAATTGAGCATATTGGTAATCCTCATGGTACTTTGGGTGTCAAGTTTTTCAAAAGACCTGAGCACATATTACTGATAAATGTTTGTAAGAATAATATTATATTGCTCTATAAAATAGCATGATGATGACAAAGATATTACTTACCTCAGAAATGACAATTAATCCAGCATTCCTTAAAAAAACTGATGAAATATACTTTCCAAATTAATATTCAAACTAGAACTATGTTATAGAAATTGAAAAATAAAGGTTAGAATTAGTACCAATATAAAATAACAATTAATATTTTCCCCAAAATTAACACTTGTTTTCTTTTATTTTTTTAACTCTTTAGGTTACACTGATTGCATTGGTTAGGTAAAATCTTTCTTATGTCTGCCTTATGTCCCATCCCCAAGAGGTGTGTCACACCCCATGATCCCCCACCCCCTCTTTCCTCCTCTTGCATCCTTCACCCACCCTGTGCTAGGTCATCAATTATCCTCATATAGGAATTTAGTACATAGGATTCTTGCTTCTCCATTCTTGAGATGTGTTCCACATCCACCCAGCTTATTATAAAAGATGTAAAGTCTCCATCTTTTTTAGTGTCTGAATAGTCTTCCATGGTAACATATACCAAAGCTTGATAATCCATTCCTCAGTTGGTGGGTATTTAGGCCATTTCCACATTTTAGCAATTGCAAATTGAGCTGCGATAAACAGTGTGGTGTAAATGTCCTTATGGTAAAATTATTTTTCTTCTTCTGGGTAGATGCCTAGAAATGGGATTGCAGGGTCAAAAGGGAGAAGCTAATTTGAGTTCTCTGAGGATTCCATATACTTCTTTCCAAAGAGGAAGTATTACTTTGCAGTCCCACCTGGAGTGTAAAAATGTTCCTTTCTTTCCACATCCACCCCAGCATTTGCTATTTTGAGATTTCATGATGTGGGACAGTCTCACTGGGGTTTATTGATATCTCAGGGTGGTTTTGATTTGCATTTCATGATAATTAGTGATGATGAGCATTTTTTTGTAGGCTTTTTAGCCACTCATTTATCTTCTTTAGAGAGGGTTATATTCATTTCTCTTAACCAGTAATATAAGAGATTGTTGGCTCTTTTTATGTTGATTAATTTGAGTTGTCTGTAGATTCCAGTTATCAAGCTTTTGTCTGATTCATAATATGCATATATCATTTCCCATTGTGTAGGTTGTCTATTTACTTTGGTTGTTATCTTCTTAGCTATACAGAAGATTTTCATTTTAATTAACTACCATTTGTTTATTTTTGTTGTTGTTGCAATTGCCCTAGAAGTCTTCTTCATAAAATCTTTCCCGAGGCCAATTTCATCAAATGCTTTCCCCATACTTTCTTAGAGGATTTTTATTGTTTCATGCCTTATATTTAGAATTTTTATCCATTTTGATGAAACAATGTACTAAAAATTTTATCACAAATAAGTATAGGTCTTATGGTTGATATTTTCTGAAATTGGTTTTGGTTTTCATTTAGTGGACAAAATATTTACCAATTATGTATTTTATGAATATAAAAAAATAGGAAGCAATATTATCAAGATCTTTAGAACATTCTTAATGAACTAATATGATAAATATAAATTATCCATACTGAATAGACTGCCAATCTCCTTTTATTATCAAAAAATTAAATTATATTTAAAATTTTCATTTAATGGTATTTCATTTACTTTAAATAAATTAAATAAAAAATAAATAAAGTAAATTGTATTTACTTTAATATTGTAGTAGCTATGAAGAAGTTGTTATAATATTTCAGGAATTTCTATTCTATAGGGTAGGTAAGTTTAGCTTACCAATTTGCAAAATAATTTTATTTGGTTTCCTAAGTGATTAATGACTATCCAATTTTTAAACTGATAAAACATGTAGTATTTATAAATTAAAAATCCTCTCACACATCATTTCTTACAATTATTCTACATAAGAAATCAGTCCTCATGGCCTTGAAATTGCCAAGAATGGGACCACAGATTCCAAAAGCAAGAACAGAAATGTTTACATATTTTAAAGCCTAGGCTTGGCAATTTCCCACTAATGCTTCTGTTGTATCTGTTAGGCAACGTAATCAACAAGTTAGCCCAAATTAAAAAGTTGAGGAAATAGAATACACACACACAATTTCCCCCATCTTTCCATACCACTAGAATGTAAGCTCAGAATATACATTTTTTGCTTGTTTTGTTCTAACCTATACCCTCAGTGCTGACATTATTTCCTGACAATAGCAGGAGCTTAAGAAATATTTGTTGAATGAAAGAATGATTCTATCATATGCCAAATTTGTTTTCTTTAATTATCTTAGCTGTTCCATCAATCCTTCTGTATATTTTATGACCAATACAAGCATCTGCTCCTGAAACTGTCTTCATCAGTCTCTAGAGAATAATAAACTTTTCTTTCTCTACTTCATTTTGAATATCATAAGATTTACTTACATTACAAAGTCCTAACTGAGACTGTTAAGGAAAGAGAATCTAGAAAATACGGTTTATGGTTTCTACTCTGTGAAAAATGAGTCACTTTAGACATGGGGATAATGACACCAAATTGAAACAGACAATCCCTCACATGAGTCTGACATGTTTAAGGTGTAGCTGGCTCTACTCTTGGCTGGTGGGTGGATATTAGACTCAGACAAGGTTACTGAAGTTACGTTCTTATCCACAAATGTAAGGCTCACTGTAAGTTACAACCAGTATTTTAGTCTGAGTCTTTACAGAAGTGAAGTTCTTATAACCTTTTCATCTCTTGAATGCAAAGATGCGATCTTAGACTTTCGGGAAAAAATACTACAACATCAAATCTAGATATGTAACAGGCTCCTGAAGATAGTTCAATCCTGTAGAAGTAACAACTAACATCACTTGTCACCTCTCAGTTACATAAGCCAATATATAAATTTGCTTGTGCACATTGTAGTTGACGTTTCTGCTGTACCAAACAGGGAGACAAAATTTTGTTATGTAAAATGTATTTTTATTTACATGAATGTAGAAGTCAAGATTTAAGAAAACTCAGTTTTAACAACTCAGATTCAAAAATCTTAAGTCATATCCAATGAAGTGAGTCCCATATCTACGAATCAGCTGTTCCCCTCTAAATATTCCAAGTGAGCAATTAATTAGAAAAAATAATAATGAATGAAAATAGAAAATACTAGTATTATTTTTCACCAGTAGAGACACAGTAGCTCTCATATTACTAAATTGAAGATTGAATCCTAGAAGACTTGAAAATCAAACTATACCAGAACCTAACAAAAAAACTATATCGATATTAGGACATTATTAATAATTAATAATTCATAAATTGTTGGTCTAAAAAAATTCCAAATATTCAAAAATGTGTCAAAAATGATCATGTTAATTAAAAGCTTTTTTAATCTAGAATTAAGGAGTGAGATATTTTTCTTGGAAATGATAGCTATATAACTTGAACAAATTATGTAAAGTTATTTGATAAATAAATATATACCAATTAATACAATGGTCATAAAAGTAACCAACAGTTTAAGTTTAACTCAGTAAAATTTGGGGAATTCAATTATATTATAGTTTTTTATTTTATTTATTTATTTATTTATTTGCAGTTTTTTGGCCTGGGCTGGGTTTGAACCTGCCACCTCCAGTGTATGGGGCCGGTGTCCTACTCCTTTGAGCCACAGACACCGCCCAACATTATAAACTTTTTACTTTTTTTATTTAGAGCATCTAAATGAACTATTTTTTTCTTTTTTTTATAGAGACAAAGTCTCACTTTGTCGCCCTTGGTAGAGTGCTGTGGCATCACAGCTCACAACAACCTCCTTCTCTTGGGCTTAACTGATTCTCTTGCCTCAGCCTCCTAAGTAGCTGGGACTACAGGTGCCTGCCACAATGCCCACCTATGTTTTTCTTTTCTTTTCTTTTTTTTTTTTTTTGCAGCTTGTGTCTGGGCCCAGGTTTGAACCCACCTTCTCCAGTACATGAAGCCAGCCCCTTACTTCTTTGAGCCACAGGCATTACCCTGCCCGGCTATTTTTTTTTTTGCAGTTTGGCCAGGGCTGGGTTTGAACCCACCACCCTCAGTATATGGGGCGAGCGTCCTACTCACTGAGCTACAAGTGCCACTGAATGAACTCACTAGTTTTGAAATAATAAAGAACTTGCAACAAAATTCCTGGTTTAAAAGAAATTAATTAGGAAATTTATACATTTCCTATGATCCTCAAGAAAAAATAAAGATGGTTACAATGAGAAATACTAGGTAGCAGTATTAATATTCTACAATTTTCCCCATGTTATAACAATTTTAATTATATATCTTCAGGGGTACAAATGCAATTTTTTTTTTTTTTTACTGCAGAAATTGCACAGTGCTGAAGTACTGGCTTTTATTGTATCTATCACCCAAATAACATCCATTGTACCCAGTAAGTGCATTGTCATCATTTACCACCCACCACTTTCTCAGCCTTCCAAGTCTCCATTGCCTTTGTGTGCACACACTAGCATGTGCACATGTGTTATACACATGAAAGATACAACAAGGCAATTGTTCAGCTGATATTATTTTGTTTCACATAATACTGACTATTTGGATAGTGTTAACTGCCTTTAATGTCGTTTATGAGTCATTGTATTTGTATTTTTTTTTTTTTTGATTAGAGATAAATTTGTCAGTAGGGTTTACTCTCTTGTCAAAGTAACCAAGACATTATTGGTAGTATAGTATTGAACATTTATTTTATATCTACTTAGTTATTATCTATAATCAATAATGCTAAATGCAAATCCCATTCATTTTTCTCTATATTCTTGGCAATAAAGTTACCAATGAAATATTCATTTATGGCCAATTTTGTGAATTAATGAAATTTTTGTTATAATTTTCCTTATTACTAGTGAACTTGAGCATACAGTCTATCTGTTGTGTGGCTATTGTCTTTCCTCTTTTGTTAATAATATAGTCAAATGTCAAATATAGTAGAAATTTTATTTTTGTGCACTATCATGAGGAAAGGATCAATTGCTACTGTTATTATTTTATATGCACGCTTCATTACACTATTTTATTCAGCATTTTGTTCTGCTACCTATACAATATATCAAGTTCCCATATTTACATGCATATGTTTTGACAAAGAAAAATAATAACAGATATTTTAAAGGCAAAGAAGATGGAATTCAAGACTATTGCAATAGGGTATAGCAATTGAACACTGCTGAAGCAAAATGTAGGAGAGATTTTAAGTGCTGGGATGAATTAGTGGAAAAATAATGGAGGACAGTAGTGGGAGGTCTGTCAGGTGATTAGGTCATCTGTGTTTGCTAATTGGTACCCAGAGGAGTTAGGCTCCTAGCCTTTCACAGAGTCTAGGAGACAGAGGTAGTATGATTTTTGATGATTACATTTTAAAGAAATGGCTCACAGGTCTTTAATAAATATATTCCTGCGTTGTAAAACTGACAAGTGACTGAAAGAAGATTTATATCAAACATGCAAGGAAAGAATATACAATTGCAAGTTTTCTAAAGCTAATTGTGTAGGAAAAGCACTAAGGAGCCTATAGTGAGGAAGAAACCTGTCCAAAATTTAGTCCAAGGTGAGATGAATGTCAATATCATCTTGATCATTTTCTATGTTATATTTCTTGTATAACTGGCTAACATTACTTACCTGGACTTATGATACATTATTTTGGTTACAATAGCTTTATAACAAGCTTTGGAATTTTAAAGATGAGTGTTTATCCTTCTCCACAATCTTCATAATAAAAACATGAGCTATTCTCTACCTTTTATATTTCATGGTAACTGAAAAAAATGTCATATTGAATTAAATTATAATTCTCTTTAATATATAAATTATTGTATCAAAATGCATGCTTTTGAAACTTTTTCTCAAAAATCACACACCTATTTATCTCTCTTTCATACATCCTTGTAGGATATTATACATTTTATCTAGAAAGTTGTTAAATATAATTTTACATATGTACCAATAAATATTTTGAAATTGCTTTGAAAGCAATATTATTTATTTAAGACCAGTGAATGTACTAAAATGTTACTGGTTACATTGTTACTGAAAATGTCTTTTTGTTTATACAAAAAATGTTGTTTCTTTAAAAATATTTTATTTATTGTTTCTATTAATTGAAATTTTTTATATTGATTTTCAATTTTTTTTATTCATAATTTCTTTTTTAAGGGCTTTGTCTTCTGAAATAATTTTAATGCATTTCTAAATCAATGTGTGTGTCAATGGATGTATTTAAAGGTACCACTGCCCAAAATAGAAATAAATATAACATCTTCATATGTTTGCATGTGCACATGTATAAGCACCCATTAAATAAGAATAAGAAAATTATAGGATAATGATGTTGTTTACAAATAGTTATTGTCATGTAAGTCCTGATTTCCCTTGAGATGTTAGAACATGACATGCTGCTCCAGTGCCGTCAGAGCAGATATATTCCGTCTAGAAATATTCAAATAAATTTAAGCCACAAAGTGAAAGTTTACTCAGAATTTTCAGCACATAAGTACTTAGATAATGATAATATTATTATTGTTTTAATTATTAATATTATTATTGTTTCCTATTGGACATTGATTTTTCCACCTTCAACGGCATTTTGGTGTTTTTGGTCTCTCTTAATTTTAGAAACAATTAGGGAAACAAAATATCTCTTTTGCCTCTAGAGGACAAGTTGCTTTTTAAAAATATAACAAGATTTTATGATTCTAATATATCAACACTACTTCGTGCACCTGAAATGTACATTTCTCTTCTCATAAACTTGAATCTTTAGACAACAGAGAAAAATGTAATGGAATCAATTGCATCTTTCATTAATGAAATGCCACGGAATCATTGGGACTCTGCCAAATCCTGGGTGGTATACCCAACAAAAAGTGTGCAAGCTTGTTATTGCCAGTCGTTATTTTCATTGATCATGGAATATCCCATATTGAAATATGCATAATCTGGAAAAAGTGGCATATAATTTCCCATGTTACCCATGGAAAAATGATCAAAATACAAACATTTGTCTGCTTCTTGGCATCCAAATCATAATGCTGACCTAGACATCTAAATGAGAGTACTATTTTCCATAAGAGAAAACAGTCATTTTTAAACATTCTGAAAAGTCATGGCTGAATATAAGTTCATAAAACTGATTAAATATTGACATATTTTCTTTAGATCTCAGATACGCAATTGGAAATTTGAGCAAAGTTTAAGAAATTTGAGTAATGTTAGGAAATATTTTAAGATTGATTTTTCTCTACGCCTGTTCTGTGAACTCTTTATTATCTATGATTATTTTTAAAATTATTATTTACATTATGTAACATAACTTTAGCATGTTAAAATAATGATATGTTTACTATTTCTTTTTCAAAATCTATTCTATGTATATGTGTATATATATTTTTAATGGGCTTGTATTTTTCTCTCCATTTTCTACATAACTAATCAGGTGTTGATTTAACAAATTTAACAGGATGTTTATGTAGGTTTCATTCAATACTTATTACCTAATGATTTTAAATAGATGTACTTGACAGCAAAGACAATAATGTCTCAATTTCCTGATATTTTTAATGTTTCAAATAGATGTTTGTCATAATTTAAAATGGTCAAACCATAACTGAAATACTTTGAATATCATTATTTAAACAAAGCACAGACAGTCAAAACTGTGTCTAGATCTGAGTAACCAAAATGGTGGTTTATTAGAGACAGTTATTTGAAACATACACACATATAATTATAAAATTCATATTTCACGAATATTTCTAAAGAGTACACTATTCTGGTTACAGATACACCAAAATCCCTAACTTAAACATTATGCATGATATCTATTAAACAAAAACATTTTACCACTTTAATATTTTGAAATAAAAAAGAATAATAGTTAGCCTACCATGCCCTTGACTGATACAGTAGACCTCAAATTGTTTTTTGTAGCAATTTCTCTTATTTCTTTATCTACAGAAAATAGCTCAGTGGCAAATTTAACAGATAAGACAGTTTAATGGGTGAATTCTGTGCTCCCTGAGCAGTTCTTATAACAGTCTTCACATTATAAAAGCATGACTTATGTGAAAGCCATTGTGATTTCCATTGGTAGAAGAGTAATTTGTTTCAGTGCAGAGTGACTAACAACTCTTCTATAGTCTGTGAGCTATGGCAGCAATAATAAATAGGGAAACATTCACATGGTCCATTTACAAGATGAGGTTGCATAAAGTCCATCTGATTATATATAAGTGGTTATTAGGAAAGGTTCTCAAACAAGAGTCATAAGAGAGCTACAAATTTTTATGCCATCTATGTTCAAGACATTTTATGAGAATTGTGGTTTCATGCATATTGGGCACTTCGTTGTCATTGACTTTAGAACAAAAATAAATGGTACTTTCACCGGTCAGTTACAGACTTCTCAGTTCAAGTGTCAATGCAGCCTCACTATTAATAGAAAAATATTAGGCAGGGAAAATAGCTATTGATAACAATCACTTTCTTCTTGACTCCATGAAATAGAAATGTTAATTCAATACATAGATCAGAAGTTATTATGGCATTCTAAAGACAGACATGTTTTGTTACAAGAAAGTCAGGCTGTAATTTATCCGCATAAGTCCTCAAAATACTAAGTTCTTGCGTAGCTACAAAGGAAAATTGCAAACACACACATACAAAACTAATCACAGCATTCATGTGGAGAGAATAATATAAAAGAAAGTTGTTTTTGTCACGCTAAGATTCAAAGGTCTAGACTCCTTAGAATGTGTTTACTTATTCATTCTTTCTATTTTAAGACTCCTTCCCCACATAGCAATCCAAAGCCAATGTGAACTCACAGAGAATGATTTCTAGAACAGAGAAAATTCCTGCCAGGTGAGAAAGGCTTCCAGTTGGCCTGAGTAAGGCACTACTGCCAATTATTTTTGAAGAGAAGCAGAAGAATCAACTGGATGCTTACAGAATTAAGATGTAAAAAATATTCTTAGAGTTGTACCTATTTTAATTTTATTTTGAACCTAACGTTAACCAAAAGTTTCCACTAAATGTATGAAATAGATTTTACCGGTTTAAAATGCATAAACAAGTCATAACCATACCAAGGTATACTCTAACAAAATGTGATGTTAAGGAAATAGTTTGTCACCTATTTCAAAAATCCATCTTTTTTATTACTTATAAGTATTTGGAACATCTTCATATTTGATATCTATTGAAGCAAAAAGTCATATATTTGACTTATTTATGGGCTGAAAGATTAACACTAACACTACATTGTAGATGCATTATTGAACAACTAAGACTTTATGTCTTTTAGGATAGACGAGAATAAGAAAGTTAAGTCTTAAAATACAGTATCTTCCAAATAATTACTCAGTGAAGACAGAGTCAAAAGGGAGAATAAATTTAAGACAGAGATTAAAATTTATTTAGAAGTTTCTGGATTATTTCCTTCAAATACCAAAAGAAGGGGAAGACAGAGCAAAATAGTGGATTAGAGACATCTCCTTGCCAGCTGCTCTAGGTGACACAGGGTACAGAGGATTTTGGCCACCTCTGGCTGGGATAACCTACTCAGAAACATTGCTCTGGGAGCACAGTGAAGCAGTAGGAGACTGAAGGATACTCCAGGAGCCAACGAGGTCTGGATCTGAGGAGGACAGGCACAGAGGGCAGGTGCCAGGATACAGGCAGAGGTCGGCTGGCAGCCCTTCTGTGGAGAACTGGAGATGGGAAAGGTCTGTCCTGCAGTTGTAGTTTGTGGACTGGAATGCTCCCTGGACTGCCTAGGAGGGGCTTGGATGAGCAAGGGAACTCCAGCAGTGTCAGGCAGCCAAGATTGAGTGCTAGGTGGGGTGAAGCTCCCCTCAGCTTGGATACTGGTTGGCTACCTATCTTGGAAAGCTGCACGGGACAAACAGTTTGCAGGGTCCTAGTGCATGGACAGCATGGATGGGCCTGCTGAGCACGCCAGCAGCCATTCTTGGGGTGATTTGAGCCCCTCTCCCTGCGGAAAACCACTTTGTTATCAGAGGGTACTATTTGAAAGGGCAAAACATCCACCTGAGAGCTCTGATGAGAGTTTTGGAATCCTAGTACCATGGGACTGAGTACTGGTGAAGAGATCAGGCCCTGATTGGGGACAAGTATGTCAGGAGGACAGGTCTCAGTTTCCTCTGAAACTAGAGAGTTGTGTCTGGCACCCACAAGATACAGTAAAAACAATGTATGTGTTCTCCAACTCCTAACACCACAATGCCACCTAGTGTCCAGTAATTGCTATGTATATGTGTACATATATATTTTTCTCTCTGTTTTTTGCTCTTTTTCCCAATTTTTTTCCTTAGTTTTTAAAATTTGTTGTTGTTGTTGTTTCTAGATTTGTTTGCTTTGATTGGGTTTTGGTGTATTTTTATTTATTTACTTTTCTTTCTTCAAAAGCAAATATTCCTCCATTTTGGTTAAGGTGTTTCAGCCCCTCTTGTTCTTTCTTTGTTTTTTATTTCTGTCCTTCTTACTCTCCTTTCATAGAGATTATCTACTATTCTCACATATTTTATTTTATTTTATTGTTTTATTTTATTTTTGGAAAAGATAGAGTTTTGGTCTGTCACTCTGGGTAGAGTGCTATGGCATCATAGCTCACAGCAACCTCAAATTCCTGGGCCTAGGGGATTCTCTTGCCTCAGTTTTTATTTTTATTTTAATAGAGACAGGGTCCAGCTCTTGCTTAGGCAGGTTTCAAACTCAAGATCTTCAGAAACTGCCCATCTTGGCCCCATAGCGTGACAGGATTACAGGCATGAACCCCACACATACCCTCTACTTTTCTCATCTTATACACTCAATATTTTCCTATAACAACTAAGATATCCCTTATTTTTCTTTGGTTCATATAATTTTACTGTAATTTTGTTTAACTGTTAACATAATTTTATTTTCTCTGAGGGCTGAGGATCACAGCATTGATCTGGCTTAGGGATAACCTCATTGATCTGCCTTAAGAAGGCCAGGAGCTCACAGTCTAAGGTTTCCTGATAGCTTTAGCGTTTGAAAAGAGAGTATTATTAAGTTCCCACTGTGACATAATGATGATTTTTTTTCTATAGTTCATAGGTGTGGAGTCTTGGCTTTTCCCAGGCAATGTAAGGAGATCCTGATCACAGGGAACCACCAGTCCACACTCCCAAAGTCCTGAAGTTGTGTGTGAGGGTCAAAGCACCCTGCCAAACACCAGTCTTTCTCCAGTCTCTCTCTTTCCTTCTTTCTGTTCTTATTTTCTTCTTTTTTTCAACTCTTTTCTTTCACCCCATTCTTTTTATTTTCTATAACTTTTACTTCCACTTCTCTTTTCTGGATCTTTACCCTTATTTTCCTATTGGCCTTAAATAAAAGTAACTTCAAAACCTAAGCTCAAAGACAAGTTTTTTTAATGTGAAGGAAGAAGTGAGTGAGAAAAGTAGAGGAAGGAAGTGAACACAAAGAAAATACATATGAGGAGGAACCAGCAGATTTATTCTAACAATGTGAAAACCCAGAACAGAGCAGCTCCTCAAGGGATAATAAGGTAGCCACTACAGATGATTCCACTTATAAAGGTTAGTAGAAATGATAGAAAGAGAATTTAAAATAAGAATGGCAAAGGTGACAATGGGAATTGACAAGAAAGTGTAAAAACAGAACCAAACAATGGATGACAGATATGAAGAATGTAGAAAGGGGTACTTAAAAAATTGAAGTAGTAGTCAATCAGGGAACTTAAAAATGCAATTGGAAGTTTCAATTATATTAGACCATGAGAAAGAAGAATCTCAGAGTAGAGGATAAAGCTCTTGAACTAAACCAGGTAGTTAAAGAGGTAGAAAAGAAGTGGGAAAAAAGCAGAATGTTCACTCAGAGAATTATGGAACTTCACAAAACATTCAAACATATGAATTATAAGGATCTCTGGAGGAGAATAAAAACATCCCAAAGCAATGAAGACTCAACTGGAAGATATCATATATGAAAATTTCCCAAGTTTCACTAAAAATTTCAAAATAATCCCTTTAGAGAATTATTCAAAAGAATCTGTCCAAAGTAAAGACAAAAGAGAAAGTTCTCCAAGCAGCCAGTAGTAAGCACCGATTGACCTATAGGGGAGCATCCATCAAGGTGACAGCCAGCCAGGGACTCACCCCAGAGACAGGGTTCTTTAATACCTCTGGAACTGGTGGTGATCAACTAAGGAAATAAGTTAAGAGTGGTGAGAGATAAAAGACAGGACACACAGAAACAAATTTTCAAACGGGACCACCACTAGCTTGTGGAGTCCCAGCAAGTGGACCTGAGTGTTTGTTCCACCCAGTTTTTATTGAAGGTTTTTTTTTGTTTGTTTTTGTTTTCTTTTGCTGTTTTTGGCTGTGGCTGGGTTTGAACCCACCACCTCTGGCATATGGGGCTGGCGCCCTACTCCTTTGAGTCACAGGTGCCACCCATGAAGGTTATTTTCTCAGTTAGCCAAAAGGTTAAGCTGAGGAAGGAACTAAAAATGTCAGCAGTTTCTCTGAGTAAACATGTTAGTTCTTATTCTATCTATAATCATTAACTTTAAATGTCTGGGCAGCGTTGAGAAATCTGAAACATGAGCCTTATGTGTGGGCAGCCTCCTCTATGTGAGCACAGACACAGACTCCTTAGGGAAAGTTATACCCCTTTAGTTTCTCTATGCAGCAGACACAATGGTGTTAGTTCTCCAGTGAAGAATCAGTGGAAAAGAGGTATTTTCCCCTTATCTCCACCCAGAGGCCTTTGCCTCTATAGTTAGGCTACAAGCCCTCCTGCCCATATCTTGGGACTCAAACTGTTCCCTTAAGCTCTGCCCTGGCCATAATACAAATCCCCCAAATGGGTATTTACTATGACTGTTGACTGGGCAGGGGATGGCCTGTTTAATGTTCCTTCCCAGGCTTTGCGTGTACTTTCTGTTACAGCCATTATTCTTCAGAGTGTTCACAGACAAAGCGGGAGGGTTTTCAAGCTGTATCTCGTACAGGCCAAGCTTCTAGTAAAAGTAGAAAATTCCCAGACAAGTAAAATAACTGCTAATTTAAAATTAATCGAGCTAAATTGTTTCTATTCTGCCTTACTCAGCTTATTTCTCTATTTTTTTTTTTTGCTTTTCTAGGATGTTTTCCCTTGCCAATAATGGGGTTTTTGGTCCAAATTCTCGCTACACAGTAGACTTCCAAGGAAGAAGAGAATCATCATCTAACTTTAACCTTCTTAAATAAAACAATTTTCAGCCCAGTATTCAGTGTCCTGCTAAATTAAGCTTCAAAATCAATGGAGAGGGGGGCGGAGCATGATGGCAACTGGCAGCAGCTTCCAAAAGAGGCAGGCTCCTGTCCAAAAGGAAAAATAACCTCCAGAAACTGCACAATTAAGCTGACGACTGGGAGACCTGCCGAGAGAGAGAAATGATAACTGCAGGTCACCTCTGCTGAGGCAAGCTGCGACTCCAAGAAAGCAAGCTTCAGGTATGAAATTCATCTGAAAGGAAAAGTGTCCGTCCCCTCCCCCAAGAAAGCTGTGGGGTTTTTGCTTTCTGTTTCCTTTCTTTTTTCTCTTTGCTTGCTCCTGTGGGTTTTCTACATACAAGTGGTGAACTATCAACCTCTTGTCTCACCCCATGGAAGAGTGCTGTGGAAAATGGGGTCTGCTTCTCCCAGATTGAACCTGATGTGACACTGAACACTCTCTTGCTAGGTAGAAAAACTGAACTAAAGTTTTCCCCACTATTCTGAACTTATACTACACCCTTCCCCCCTTACCTAACCAATGAGAAGCCTAACCCCTGCTGAGACTGAGGGAGAAGGTTCTTGAGCAGCATCCCCCCTGCTTGCCAGAACAAGCGCCCCACCAGCAAAAGACTCCGGGGGGCCACAGTGAGCCTCCCTCCCTCCGGCCAAGGAATCCGCTAGCAACCGCCGAGACCTGTGCCCTGTGCCCCAAGTCTGCTGGGCCTCCGCCGGTCTGCCTTCTGCCAGGGACTCCGCCAGCAACCTCCAGGCCTCTGCAGGCCCACCCAAGGCCAGGAATTTGCATGGCGATCACGGGGCACTTGCAGGGCCTCTGTAGGCCACTCTTAGCCAGGGATTCCGCAGCGACTGCATGGGCCTGTGCCCAGCCGGGAACTCTCCCGGCAACAGCACAGCCACACGCTTTGAGCCTGCTGGGACTCCAAAGGCCTGCCTTCTGCCAGGGACTCCTCAGGCAACCAGACAACCGTGTGGGCCTCCGCAGGCCCACTGCCAACCAGGGACTCCCCTGACCACTGCACAGGCCTGTGCCTGGCACCCGCAGGGCCTCCACAGGCCCGCACCCAGCCAGGAACTCCCCCGGTGATGGCACAGCCCCGTGCCCTGAGCCTGCAGGGCGGCTGCACGCCTGCCTTCTGCCAGGGACTCCACTGGTGTCTGCCAAGACTCTGCAGGCCTGCCCCCAGGGCAGGAACTCCCCTGGTGACCACACGGGCCTCTGCCTGGCAGCTGCAGGACTTCTGCAGGCCTGCCTATGGCCAGCAACTCCCCTAGCAATAGTGCACCCCCACACCCCAAGCCTACCAGGGCCCCACAGGTCACACTTCTGCCAGGGACTCCAGAAGCTGAAGACTGGGGCCCTCCCTCCAGAGCCCTCCCTGCCTCTGCATGGAGCCCTCCTCCCAGCCAGAGACTGCTGGAGCTGTGGGTTCTCTTTTCCAAAGTCACTGGGTGCCTGACACTCCCAGACCATGTGCACCATCCTCCACCCTGTTGCTGAATCTGGGGTTGCCACACTCTGAAGCTGCTCCTGCAGCCTGAACTCCCTGGCTGGGGCAGTCCCAGAGGACCTACACAGGGTCACTCCCTTCAAAGTTCCAGCAAAAATAGAGTGATCCTGCCGGGGTCTAATCTTGGAGAGACACCTTCCCAACTCTGAGGATGGCCAGAGGCAACAGTGAAAAACAATCATGGGACAGAATCAACAGAAAACTCTGGCCATATGTATAATCAGAGTAGATCAACTCCTCCAAGGAATGACAAGGCAGACACAGCACAAGATCCCTTACATAGGCTGAGATGTCAGAAATTCAAATTCAGATTCTGGATAGCAAATAAGATCAGCGGAATGGAGGAAAAGATGGAATTAGAATTTCAAGCAGTAATCCAAAAGATGACCCAAAAGAGGTCTCAAGAATTCAATGAATTCAAAGACAAAATGACCAAAGATTTTGACACACTGACACAAGAAGTTGCAGCCCTCAAAGATCTGAGAAATACAGTAGAGTCCCTCAGTAACAGAATGGAGAAAACAGAAGAAAGGATTTCTGACATGGAAGACAAAGCTTTCGAATGCTCCCAAACCTCCAAAGCAGAAGAGAAATGGAAGGCAAAAACAGATCACTCTCTCAGAGAGTTTTGGGATAACTTGAAGAAAACCAATATTTGCGTCATAGGGATTCCCGAAAGCAATGAAGTAGCTTCACAAGACACAGAGTCTCTTCTTAATGGGATTATGAAAGAGAATTTGCCAGACATGCCAAGAGTTTCTGAAATTTAGATAGCAGACAGTTTCAGAACTCCAGCACAACTCAACCTGAATAAGACATCCCCCAGACACCTCATAATCAATTTCACTAAATTTAATATGAAGGAGAAAATTTTGAAAGCAGCCCTACGTAAGAAAACCATTACCTACAAAGGGAAGAACATTAGAATAACTGCAGATCTCTCTGCTGAGACCTTTCAAGCTATAAGAGGGTGGTCATTGACTTTTAATCTCCTAAAACAAAATAACTTTTAACCCAGGATCCTGTATCCAGCTAAACTGAGTTTCATTTATGATGGAGAAATTAAATACTTTAATGACATCCACATGTTGAAGAAATTTGCCAT
>CAUYRH010097863.1:0-16609 GCA_963574655.1 Perodicticus potto
AAAGCTGTTACTTGCCCAGCACCACTGCTTTGTATGAATGATGTGAGCTCTGTCAGGACAGATGACAAAAGATGTAACAATAAGAAGAGCCACTGCTCATCCTCACTGTCACCCTCAGTAGAGCCGTGGTGTCACAGCTCATAGCAACTGCAAATTCAGGCTCAAGCAATCCTCTTGCCTCAGCCTCCTAAGTACCTGGGACAACATTACCCGCCACAATGCCCAGCTACTTTTAGATACTGTAGGGGTCTTGCTCTTGCTCAGGCTGGTCTTTAACCTGTGAGCTCAGACAATCTTGCCTTGGCCTCCCAAAGTGCTAGGATTATAGGCATGGGCTACCATGCCGAGCCTTGGGGGCATCTCTTTCATATTCTCACTTCAGGTGAGGACAGGGCTGCCAGGGGATGCTGAGACCTGCCTAAGATCATACGGGAAGGGAGGAACTTAGAGGGCTAGAATGGTGCTAGAATCCAGGTCTCTTGACGACCCAACCTGTGTTCCTGTCACTGAATCATCCAGCAGTCCCCATGGGCAGCTGAGAACCGAGTTCCCAGTCCTTGAAGAACCTGTCCCCTTGAGTGAGGCACAGCCCAGCCATGGAGGGGCTTTGGGACTGCTTCCCATACCTGCACCAGGTCCATGCCCACGAACCACAGGAAGTTCCGGTGGCGTGCCAGCTGCCGGAGGTATTGGCCCAAGGTGATGCTGCCCACTTCCTCACTGCCCACAGGTAGCTCCTCTCCACACAGGCTATGGGGCAGAAGGGAGTTGGAAACTGCCTGGAGTTGGGCCAGAGTCATCCCTACCCCAGGGCAGCCACCCAGCAGCCAGGGGACCCAGGACTGAAATCAGACTCAGAAGAGTATAGGGCTGGCCACTCACCCACTATCCACAGCCAATGCTGAACACCCTGGCTCCCTTCTGGCCACCTCAAGCCGCCGCCTCAGCAATTGGGTGGCCCCCAGAAAGCCTAGGCCAGAGCCAGTAGCCAGTGTCACACAGAAGGCACGGAAGGAGGAGAAATCCTCTTTGTTCCAAAAGGCGTAGGAGGCAAAGACAGACAGTGAGCCAGCCGCACTGAAGAGGGAGCAGCAGAAGTTGAGATGGGTGCGATCGTGGGCTGAGAGGGCCAGGTCAGCCAGCAAGGCATGGTGGTGCAAGTCCACGAGTGTCAGGAAGCCATCATATAGGCACAGGCACAGCAAGAACTGCAGGCCAGCTGGGGCCCAGGGCACCCAGAATGCCAGGAAGGACAGTGCTAGCAGAGGCCCGTGCCAGCTCAGCGCCCGCACCCGGGCCAGCACCACGGCCCTCGAGGAGAGCCCAGCACCCGACCTGCCAGGGAAATGAGGGCTGTTGACAAATGCCCTTTCAACTTGGGTGGGCCCCAGCTCCCCCTGCCCAGGCCCCAGAGTGGGGATGGAGGCCTAGAGTGTGCCTCAATTCCCCAGCCTTCAATTTAGGAAGCACAACTCACTCTCTTCTGCCCCAATCTCCTCCCTTACTAGACTGTCAGGGCTGATGACCAAAAGGTGGTAGGATACCCACTTCTCAGGCTTGGGGGCAAGGGTAGCTCAAGCAGGAGCGGATGGGGTAAAGGAATCTTCTGAAAGCAGCAGAGGGTATGTGCAGTACAGCTAAGCCAAGCTGGGGTAAATCTCTTCCCCTGGCAAACAAGGCCAGGATTAGTCCACTCCTTCAGCCAGGACAGAGCTTTCCTCGAACCCCAGGAAAGAGGGGACATAGACAACCCCTGACATTGTCTCCCTCTTTTCCCTACCCCAAACTCAGGAAGAAGGGGTTCTCTAGCCCTGGGAGCAGTTGGATGGGACTGAACCAGTTATGAGCCATCCCCAAGACACAAACCGGGGCTGGGAGCTGAGGAACTGGTGGTCACTGAGCCAACCGAAGAGGGGGTCATTGAGGCTGTTCCAAAGGAGAAACACCGTCTGTAGGCAGAGGAGAGATGGGGTAGGTGGACTCCAAGCAGCCTCCTCTCCAGGGCTCCCCATAACCCAGCTTGCTCACCACCCCCCACAGATGGCCACAGCCTTCCTGCCTGCAAACTTCTGCTCATGTCAGTTCTACTGTTAAAACCCACTCAGCTAGCCACTGCCCCCATCAAACTCCCACCCATCTAGGACCCAGCTGACACAGGTATATATTAAATTAATATATGTGACTATATTATATTATATATATGAGTATACAGAACAGTGGCCGGGAGAGTTGGTCTAGTTCCACGGAGCTGGTGGTCTAGTTTCCACCAGCTTTTCTTACTGAGTCTTGGTGGAAAACCTGGTCTGCCTCATGCCCTTGACGAGGCAGGACCCAGCCCCTGTGATCTGCCCGGCAGACTGTGCATCCTCTAGGCTCCCACCGCAGCTACCTGCCCAGTGCTGGCCCTACCTCTCCAACCCAAAAGGCTGTTTTGTTGATCTTGTATACTGAGACGAAGGTGTCCACATAGTAGAGCAGGAACACATTGTGCAGGATGGAGGTGAAGAGGGCCAGGGAACCATAGACCACAGCTGTGGGAAGCCCCAACAACCAGGCCTGGAGCCATCTCAGCCCCATGGCTGCCAGCCCCAGCCTCAGCCTCAGCCCCAGGAGCACTGACGGCTCATGGCCACAGGCAGTGGTGCCATGGTTGTCCCTGGGGAAGAAGGAACCAGTTAGCAGGGATCAGATCAGCAGTTACCAGCTCTGCTCTTAACCCAAACCTTTGAGTCATTTAAAAACTCATTTCCACTGACAGAGAGTTTGTACTTAAAGCTGGGGAATTGGCAATGAAGCACAACTGAAACAATGCTAAGCTTGATGCCACTACTCTGTAAGTAATGTGAGGACACTGATAAAGCCTGTGGTAAAGGAAAGGAGACACCCAAGTGCCAAGTCAGGTCATGTGCTGGAGCTGGATGCTCAGTATCTTTTTTCCATCCATGCTTGCAACCTTAACGGTCTAAATGTGACAACACTGGGCCTGGGCACTCACTTACAGTGAAAACCTCAGGCAACCCACTGAATCTGAGCTTCAATTTCCTCCTCTTCTTTTTTTTTTTTTGTAGAGACAGTCTCACTCTATCGGTAGAGTGCCGTGGCGTCACACTGCTCACAGCAACCTCCAACTCCTGGGCTTAGGTGATTCTCTTGCCTCAGCCTCCCGAGTAGCTGGGACGATAGGCGCCCTCCACAACACCCGGCTATTTTGTATTACAGTTTTGGCTGGGGCGGGGCCTGAACCCGCCACCCTGGGCATTTGGGGCCAGCACCTTACCCACTGAGCCACAGACACCGCCCTCAATTTCCTCTTCTATGAAAGGTAAGAGGGGATGGTTATGCTTACTTTGCAGAGGAACTTAAGGAGTGAATGAAGTAACTTACAGAAAGTACTCAATAAACAGATGCTAGTAGTGTCATTAATATTTTCACAAAATCCCTACAAAGTTTATAGCACAATTAGATTTTATAGAAGAGCAGCCCAGCTGGGTGTGGTGGCTCATACCTGTAATCCTAGCACTGTGGGAGGCTGAGATGGGTGGATTACTTGAGCTCAGGAGTTCAAAACCAATCTGAGTAAGAGAGAAACCCTATCTCTAAAACTAGATGGGCATTGTGGCGGGCACCTGTAGTACCAGCTACCAGGAAGGCTGAGGCAAGCGAATCATCTGAGCCCAAGAATTTGAAGTTCCTGTGAGCTATGATGCCACAGCACTCTACCCAAGGCAATAGAGTGAGACTCTGTCTCAAAAAAAAAAAAAATAGAGTAACCCTTAACTCACAGATATTAAGTAATTTGACCAATGTCACACAACAAAAAAGTAACAGATTTCAAACCAGGCCTGCCTGACTCTAAAGCCTTTTCTGCCACTTGACCTCTCAAATCAGGTTCCTACGAACTGTCAGGAAGAACAGGGGAACGCTGGTGTGATATTTGCTTGGTGATGAAAGTGATAAGATGTGATTGGCATCCACAACTGCTTGTGCACTTTGATTCCAGAAATCCACCTCAAGAAACCAACCCAGGGCGGCGCCTGTGGCTCATCGAGTAGGGCGCCGACCCCACATACCGAAGGTGGCGGGTTCAAACCCAGCCTCGGCCGAACTGCAAAAACAGAAAAATAGCCAGGTGTTGTGGCAGGCACGCATAGTCCCAGCTACGCAGGAGGCTGAGGCAAGAGAATCCCCTAAGCCCAGGAGTTGGAGGTTGCTGTGAGCTGTGTGACACCACGGCACTCCACTGATGGCGATAAAGTGAGACTCTGTCTCTGCAAAAGAAAAAGAAACTAACCCAATGAAATGTGTACAGAAATGTTCATTGCAGCAAAAAGCTAAACACAGCCCAGGAATGCAACAAAGGGACTGGCTGAGCAAGCTCAGCCCCTTCCAGAAAGGGTTTTCCTGTGGACAACATCAACACCTGGGGAGAGAAACTCAAGAATGTGTTATATGAAAAAAAGAGAACAAAGGACAGCAGACATTTGCACAAAGACCAACAGCTAGAGTGACAAGGAGTGGGAAAGGACATAAAAGTTTGATTTTTAGGCAGCACCCGTAGCTCAGTGGGTAGAGCACTGGCTACATACACCAAGGCTGGCAGGTTTGAATCTGGCCCAAGCCAACTAAAATCAACAATGACAACTGCAACAGGCTCAGTGCCTGTGGCTCAACGGGCTAAGGAGCCAGCCATGTACACCCAAGCTGGCAGGTTCGAATCCAGCCCAGGCCCGCCAAACAACAATGACGGCTGCAACCAAAAAATGGCCGGGCGTTGTGGCGGGCGCCTGTAGTCCCAGCTACTTGGAAGGCAGAGGCAGGAGACTCACTTGAGTCCAGGAATTGGAGGTTGCTGTGAGCTGTGATGCCACAGTACTCTATCCAGGGTGACAGCTTAAGGCTCTGTCTCAAAAAAAAAAAAAAAAAAGACAACTGCAACAAAAAAATAGCTGGGCGTTATGGCAGGCACCTGTAGTCCCAGCTACTTGGGAGGCTGAGGCAAGACGATTGCTTAAGCCCAGGAGTTTGAGGTTGCTGTGAGCTGTGATGCTATGGCACTCTACCAAGGGTGACAAAGTGAGATTCTGTCTCAAAAAAAAAAAGAAAAGAAAAAAGTTTGATTTTTATTATTCTAGCACTGCTCAAACTGTATTACATGTATGAGTCACCTGCAGACTTTGTTAAAATGTAGATTTTTTTTTTTTTTTGTGACAGAGCCTCAAGCTGTCACCCTAGTTAGAGTGCCATCGCATCACAGCTCACAGTAACCTCCAATTCCTAGGCTTAAGTGAGTCTCTTGCCTCTGCCTCCCAAGTAGCTGGAACTACAGGTGCCCGCCACAACGCCCGGCCATTTTTTGGTTGCAGCCGTCATTGTTGTTTGGCGGGCCCGGGCTGGATTCGAACCCGCCAGCTCAGGTGTACATGGCTGGCGCCTTAGCCTGTTGAGTCACAGGCGCCGAGCCTTTTTTTTTTTGGAAACAGAGTCTCACTTTCTCGCCCTGGTAGAGTGCCATGGTATCATAGGTATCATAGCTCATAGCAACCTCAAACTCTTGGGCTTAAGCGATTCTCTTGCCTCAGCCTCCCATGTAGCTGGGACTATAGGGAGGGCCTGTCACAACGCCCAGCTATTTTTTGGTTGCAGTTGTCATTGTTGTTTAGCTGGCCCGGGCTGAGTTTGAACCCCCAGCCTGGGTGCAGATGGCTGATGTGGTAACCACTGTGCTAGGGGCGCTGAGCTGAGATTTTGCATTTCTAACAGACTCCCAGGTGATGCTCAAATTGCTGGTCTATGACATTTTAAGCAGCAAGGCCTTAAGTCTCTGTCTCCTTTTTTAGACTCAAACGTGTTTTTGCTCCATGCTCCAGGGGCTGTCACTGCCTAGCATTCCAAGGCCACCGCCCACCCCTCCCCCTGGCCTCTCCCAGCCTGTCCAGCCCAGCCAGCCTCCTTGCAGTTTCCTCCCAACAGGCAGCACCCTCCCCATCTGTACTCCCCATTCTTCAGAAGACCTTTTCCAACCGATAGGCCTCACTGGACCTGCCCGCCCCTGCACCCAATTTGCTCTGTCTACACAGACACTCCTGACTGCCTGCCCCTACCTGACTGTGGGGTTTTCAAGAGCAGGACCTATGTCTTGCCTTCTATCTCCCTCTCAGGGAGAATGCAGGAGGCTCTGCGGGGAGCAGGAGAGGATCTCACTGGCTCTCTCCAGCTCACTGGAGAGCAAGCGGTGACTCGCTCGAGATCCATGTGCAACTCCACCTCTCCAGGTCATCCTTGTGCCAGTCTATGCCCAGTGGTGGGGGAAGTAGAGAAGTGGCCCAAACTACCTGAAACCAGCCGCTAAATCTGAGAGACTATCCCAGAGACCCTTCCCCAGGTAGGCTACATGATCTGACCTTGCCCCCCTGGCATGAGGATGGGGGGGTCTTCCTGGGGCCCTTGAATCCCTGAAGGAAATGTTTTTCTCTTTTTCTTTTCCCCACAGAGCTTTACTGAGGTATAACTGACAAATAATAAACTGCATGTATTCAAAGTGTACAGTCTGGTAAGTTTTGCCATATGCAGGCATTTCCCCTGAGAAACCATCAATCACCACAATCAAGATAATGGACACATCCATCACCTTAAGTTTCCTCAGCTCTGTGTTTCTAAGTACCATGGTAGAAAGAAGACATAACTGCAGGTCTCACAAGTCCTGACTCTACCATTTACCACCTGTATGACCTGCAGCAGTCAATGGGAAAATACTCTAAAGCACTAACGCTTTAAGAGACAGTTACTATCCAGCCTCTCAGATCTTCCATACAATGGAGAAGGCCTCAGGATCAGCCACACAGGGCAGGGGTGAAAATGAAATGAGAAATGAAATCCTTCTAAAGGTGCTTTGGGGCTGTAAAGCACAAGGTACACCTCTGTCCCTATCCTTACCCCAGGTCACTTTCTTTGATTGTCCCAGGGCTTTCAGAACTCCCTGTTCCAAACCCCGAACAAAAGAGAGAGGCCTCCCCACCCTACCCAGATGCCCAGGGACTTGCCCTTGTTGCTAGAGAAGGTATGTTTCTCCATGCAAGGTCCCCATCCTCCCCAGCCAGCTCCCTGCACTTATGCTGGGATGAGAATAGATGAAAACCTCAAAAGGTAAAGAAATGGAAAGGGTATGTGTGACTTTTGTCATCAGAAGGTGCTGAGTTCAAATCTCAACTGCACTTCCTAAGAGTGTAACCTTCTGAGCCTCAGCTTCCTCATCTATAGGATAATAATGCCCCCTCCCCTTTTTGAGACAGTCTCAAGCTGTTGGCCTGGGTAGAGTGCCATGCCATCATAGCTCACAGCAACCTCTAACTCTTGAGCTCAAGTGATCCTCTTGCCTCAGTTTTTCTAGTTTTTTTTTTTTTTGTAGAGACAGAGTCTCACTTTATCACCCTCGGTAGAGTGCTGTGGCATCACACAGCTCACAGCAACTTCCAACTCCTGGGCTTAGGAAGTTCTTTTACCTCAGCCTGCCGAGTAGCTGGAACTATAGGCGCCCGCCACAACGCCCGGCTATTTTTCTGTTCTGCAGTTTGGCCGAGGCTGGGTTTGAACCTGCCACCTTCAGTATATGGGGCCAGTGCCCTACTTGATAAGCCACAGGTGCCGCCCAGTTTTTCTAGTTAAAGTAGAGTTGGAGTCTCGCTTTTGCTCAGGCTAGTCTCGAACTTGTGAGCTCAAGCAATCCACCTGCCTCGGCCTCCCAGAGTGCTAGGATTACAGGTGTGAGTCACCACACCTGGCTGCCTCCCCTTTTTAATAGGGGTACAGAAAGGTTAAACAAATGTCCAGGAAGCCCAGAATGTCATAGCTGTCACACAGAAAATGCTTAGACACTGGCTTTTTCTTAGGCTCAATTAGAGCAGGGGGAGAGCAGGGGAATATCCTGGTAATCAGTCCCCTCCCCCAGGTAAGGGAGTTTGAGAAAAAGATGGGGCACAAGAAGGAAAGTCAGAAAAGGGGGGCCTAAAATAAAATAGAAAGAAGAGGGGGGCTCACAAGGAGCAGGAACATAAACAATGTTTGAGAATGCCAGAGAAAATCTCCCACCACAGACCTGAGATGGAGGCTAATCAACCTATCCAGGTGAATAGCTGGCCTGGAGAGGGAGCTGTGGTGGAAGGTGCAGGGTTACTCTTACCGGTTTCTCTTCCAGATTCCTCCATCAGGAAACAGCCTTCCCCCACTCTCCCTCCCCGCCTTCAATCCACCCTAGCAGAGAACAGCACCCTACCTTTCTGAAGGAACAATAGCTTGGAGCCCACACTAGCCTTGTTGCATAAGCTGGGTGAGATATCCTATAACCTGTAACCAACTCCACCCACCCCTTGGCACCTTCTAAAGCCTATCCATCTTTGGTGGCCTTGAGCCAGATACCCCCTCTCCCTGAACCTCAGTTTCCTCACCTACAAAGTGGGGATGTTAAAGCCCACCTTGTAGGCAGCGCCCATAGCTCAGTGGGTAGGGCACCAGCCACATACACCAAGGCTGGTGGTCTGAACCCGGGCCCAGGCTAGCTAGAACAACAGTAACAACTGCAACAAAACATAGCCAAGTGTTGTGGCGGGTGCCTGTAGTCCCCGTTACTTGGGAGGCTTAGGCAAGAGTTTGAGGTTGCTGTGAGCTGTGACACCATAGTACTCTACCCAGGGTGACAGCTTGAGACTTTGTCTCAAAAAAAAAAAAAAGAGCCCACCTTGTAAATGACTATGGACTGAAATGCAAAAGGAATATAAAGCACCAAGCATACTGCCTGTCGTGTAGAAGACTCTCAGTACATGATAGCTGTTTTCTCACTTTACTATGCCCCCCCAATCTTGTCAAATCCTGCCCATTCACTGTCACAGGTCCAGTCAGCCCTGTTCTCTCCCTTTTTCAGGTCCCTCAGCTCCTGTATCAGGAATCCAAATGCCTCCCCTTACCTTCCTCCAGCTCACAAGCTCCACAAGGCCAGGGCCAGGTCAGCCCTGCTTCCACCAGGTGCCTTCTCCATGCAGTAGGTGCTCACTTAATACCTGATGGTTCAATTTGCTTCTAACTGGCCAATATGGGTTTCAACAGTCCTAGGGAACAACAGCTGCAGCAGCCATAGGACAACCATCATCCACAGTCTCCACTGTGCCCCTAGCACTATTGTTCACCTTGGCTGTGGAAGTCACAGAGAAAGAGGCAACCCTGGGGCTGGGCACAGTGACTCATGCCTGTAATCCTAACACTCTGGGAGGCTGAGGCCAGTGGATTGCCTGAGCTCACGAGTTCAAGACCAGGATGAGCAAAAGCAAGACCTCGTCTCTACTAAAAATAGAAAACTGAGGGAAGAGGAACACTTGAGCCCAAGAGTTGTAGGTTGCAGTGAGCTATGACGCCATGGCATTCTACCCAGGGCAACAGCTTAAGACTCTGTCTCAAAACAAAACAGAGGCAACCCTGGAAGCTTGATGTGTCCGGCTAACTAAAACATGTAAAGCAAGGCAACAGGAGTACAAAGAATATTAAGGCAGCACCTGTGGCTCAGTGAGTAGGGCACCGGCCCCATATACCGAGGGTGGCGGGTTCGAGCCTGGCCCCGGCCAAACTGCAACAAAAAATACCCAGGCGTTGTAGCAGGAGCCTGTGGTCCCAGCTACTCAGGAAACTGAGGCAGAAGAATCACCTATGCCCAAGAACTGGAGGCTGCTGTGAGCTGTGAAGTCATGCACTGTACTGAGGGCAACAAATTGAGACTCTGTCTCAAAAAAAAAAAAAAAGAAAAAAAAGAAAAGAAAAAAGAATATTGATAATAACAAAGAATAACATTTTTAAGCTTTCACCAATTGCACAGCACAGTGCTAAGAAACACAGAAACAGGGCGGCGCCTGTAGCTCAGTGGGGAGGGCGCTGGCCCCACATACCGAGGGCGAGTCCAAACTCACCCCAGCCAAACTGCAACAAAAAAATGGCTGGGCATTGTGGTAAGCTCCTGTAGTCCCAGCTACTCGGGAGGCTGAGGCAAGAGAATTCCCTAAGCCCAGGAGTTGGAAGTTGCTGTGAGCTGTGTGACACCACAGCACTCTACCGAGGGCGATAAAGTACAGCTGTCTCTACAAAAAAAAAAAAAAAGAAAGAAAGAAAGAAACACAGAAACAATCTGGGAAGAGAGCTCAGAGCAGAGAGGGAGAATGGGGCCAGATCGGACCAGATCAGTAAGGGTTTTGTAAACCTCACAAGATTCTACCCTGAGGACAATGGGGATGAGGGGCACTGGGTGTGGGAAGATGAAAGAATCAGATCTTTTTGGAAAAAGCCCTCTGGCATTGTGTAAAAACTCTCCCCACTTCACCCCATGAGGCTCCTGGGAGATAAATAACTAGAAAGAGATGAAAACAGCAGCATATCCATGATTTCTGATCAACCTCGGGGGAGGGGGGGCTGATGGATTTGGTAGAAGAAAACTGAGAAGGCCAAATCAGGACTCTGAGGTGATAGGCATCAGAAAGCAGGGTCAGTGTTTGCTTCTGATTCCTATCAGAAATGCAAACTGTACACATAGCATTAGAGCAGAGGGAAAAAACTGCCCAAAAGCAGAATTTGGGGATGGGTAGCCTGGGTCAGGTCTGACTATATCACTATCTGAATTTCTTCCTACATTTATGAGTCAGAGGAAACATTTCTGTTTTCTGCCTGTCCCTGGGGATATCAAATGAACAAACAAAAATGAAAGATATAATACACAATGTGTCCCTTTCTCTACAAGCAGATGGCCTCTAAACTGTTTGCAGTGTTTCCTGGTTCCCTCTGGAGTCTTGTCTCCCTGCCCAGCTTCTCCACAGAGGGGCAGTTGGAGACTTTTGCTGTATCTCTAATACTAATGGGCCCATTCCCCTTCTCAGGCTGTAAATAACCTTTCACCTTATTAGGGAAGAGAACTGCGTCTCTCCCCAACAGATTACAACAGCAGCACTGGAGGGCCAACAGCTTCACTCCAGGACCCCCTGCCCCTCCCAAGCCATTGAGGATCCACCCAGGAGCTCTTTCCTCAGTAGCTACCATGCAACATGTGTAGTGATTCTCCATCCTGTGCTCATTAAAATCACCCAGGAGCTGTTCAATACTAGAGGCTCAGGCCTCACCCCAGACCAATTAAGCTGGGATGAATTCCAGCATCGGGTGGTTTGTTTGTTTTTTGAGACAGAGCTTCAGGCTGTTACCCTGGGTAGAGTGTCATGGCCTGACAGCTCACAGCAACCTCCAACTCCTGAGCTCAAGCGATTCTCCTGCCTCCGCCTCTCAAGTTGCTGGGACTACAGGCGCCCACCAACAACGCCCGGCTATTTTTTTTTTTGCAGCCATCATTGTTTGGTGGGCCCGGGCTGGATTCGAACCCGCCACCTCAGGTGTAAGTGTGGCGCCTTAGCCGCTTGAGCCACGAGCCACAGGCGCCGAGCCCTGTGTTTTTGTTTTCTTTAAAGATCCTCAAGTGCCACCAAGGTTAAGCCATTATGCTAATGGTGTGGATCCCAGATGCCCTGGGAGCTATCTCATCCATTGCATGCCTTTCCCCCAGATCTCCAGAGAGCCCTTCAACAAGGATGCCACCTTGCTCCTTGAGCCCCGCGTCTCCCACCATGATATCAGACAGAACATTCCCAACCCACAACCTGATCCCCTCAAACACCCCCGCAGACAGCCCTTACGACTCCCAGAGAAGAAAGCATTCCTGTCCCCCTTGGGCCTTTCGTTTGTATCAGATCTGCCCCCAGTCGGGCCCGCTTCTGTCCCTGAGCCTTGGCCGCGGACCAGCCTCTCACCGCAATCTTGCCAAGCGAAAGCCTTATCCCGCGGCTGTCGGGAGCAAGGTGCAAGCCAGAGCGCCTGCGCACACGCCCAGGGCTTCCCCAGCTTCTCCCTCCGCCCCCGCCCGGCGATTGGCTCCGCGCGGCTGCCGGATCCTCAGCTCCTGCAGGTGACCGCGCCTGAGGCTGCCGCCGCCATGTTTATCTCGGGCTCTTGCCCTTAGGGACCAAAAGAGAGCGGACTCTAGCAGGTTGTCTGGTTTCCTGATTGCCTTACACCCTCTCTTTCACCTCTATGAAGGCTTAATAGCACTAAAGTTCAAATTTGTTTTCTGAGCACTCCCTCTGAGATGGGTTCCAGCAGCCTCATGGGTGCCAGCTGCATCATCACACCCGTAAGATGGAAACCGCTTGCCACCGACGTGCCCCAGTGGGCTGTGTAGAATAAAAGATGAAAGGACAAAAAAGATGAGAAAAATTCTGAAATGGTGACAGGCATCATTACTCTTAGATCGGTCCGGACCGGGTCAGAACAGGACAAGATAAGAACAAATGGGCCAAGTACTGTCATGATGAAAATTAACGAGCTAAGTGCTATAACAAATTGTTTTACTTATCCATTAGTTATCCATGCTAGATCTGCATTATGGTACCTTATTGTCCTTTATGTTACCTATTGGCTAAACTGCTAAATTGCAAGGTTTGCTTCTGTAAAAGAGGTCATCGTGACCCCGTGCTCGCTTTTTGCTTCTTTTGCCAACTTTCTTTTTACTTCTAATTGCTAACTTTCAGCCCACCTGTTTGGCCTTTTGCCAACTTTCAGACTAGAAAAACCCCAAGTTCAGACCCCTAAATGCTCTCTCACTTAGTCTGCTTTAGACTTTGCTGTGACAGCCCCACAGTTAATAAAAGACTCCTTTCTGAAATTCTAATTTGAGTCGGTGGTCTTTATCTTGCCCCATAACACCTTTCCTCCTCTCTCATCCTTGCTTAGTACTAATTGTGAAAATACAGACAGCACATTCCTCCAAACAGCATTATGGTTAGACTGGCTAAAAATCTGAAGCAGATCTGGAGGTGGCAGTGACACGACCTGGAACTCTCTGATGCTTCACTGTGAACCCGGCAAGGGTGGACAGCCCAGCTTGTTAGGGCTGGGATCCACACCATCGAGCTGTAGGCACCAAGGTTCTGGCCAGAGGAGCCATAGCTGGGGTCGTGGGGCACAGCCGCTAGGCCCTGAATGAACAGCCATGCAGCCCAAACTTCTCACATTGATAAAATATAAGGACTGAGCTCTTTTTTTTTTTTTTTTTTTTTGAGGCAGAGCCTCAAGCTGTCACCCTGGATAGAGTGCTGTGGCATCACAGCTCACAGCAACCTCCAATTCCTGGGCTCAAACCAGTCTCCTGCCTCCGCCTCCCAAGTAGCTGGGACTACAGGCGCCCACCACAACGCCTGGCCATTTTTTGGTTGCAGCCGTCATTGTTGTTTGGCGGGCCCGGGCTGGTTTCGAACCCACCAGCTCAGGTGTACGTGGCTGGCGCCTTAGCCGGTTGAGCCACAGGCGCCAAGCCAAGGACCGAGCTCTTACTCTGTGCCCTATACTGTGTTAAGAACTCTGAGTTTTCTCTAAAAAAAAAAGAAAGAACTCTGAGTTTATTATATCTCATGAGTCCACACATCATTCTTCGCAGGTAAGCACTATCATCACCATTTACAAATGAGGAAACTGAGGTTCAGAAACATTGAATGACTTTAACACAACCAGCAAAAGGCCCAGCCAAGCAGCCCTCAAGCTCTCCTGACTCTCAGAACAGGAATCCTTCCTCTTCCTACCCCTGCCCAGGCCCTCAAAATGAAGTTTTGTTTTACTCAATCTAGTCTATGGAGGATGTTCCATGTCTTCCCCATCTGGCCTGTAAGCCCGGAGAGAATTCTCTGAAATCCAACAGCACACATTCCAAACCTGCACAGTTCCCCACCCTGGGCAAGAAGCACAGCCTTTGACTTCCGGGGGACCTGGAACTTAGTCCCCTAGATCCACCACTTCTTTGCTGAGGGGCCCTCCTTTCATGAACCTCTGTTTCATGCCCTACAGGGATGTGATGCATTAAATAAGAAACAGGGTATAGGAGTTTTGTGAGCAATTGAATCTTATGCCTTTGTCAGTGATCCCTACAACAAGAATATTGTGCTGTACTTCCTTCCTGCCATCCACACAAATGATCGAACACAAGAACCCAGTGGGAGCTAGAGCCTATTCAACTGGTTCCTGGGGAATCCCCAAGGACCCCATGAACCTTTCCCCCAGCATCATCTCCCACCAGCCTGTCTCATTTTTCTCCTTCTCCCCAGTCTTCCCCCTTCAGACTCTGTGCTCAACTTCTTTGGTCCTCAAACCACAAACATACACATACCCCATCTCTCTTCTAAACTTATGCAATTGCTGAAAGCCTTCCTGCGCCAGAAAGTCCTCATGACTAAGAGGAATTTCTTCTCCATCCCCACCCCAGGCTCCATCTGTGCTCTCCTGGCTGAGAATAGAGGACAGGAAACATAGATTTCATCATGGAGTCTGGCACACTGGGCCTTCTGTAATTTTGCTAAAGGAGTCCCCCTGCCTTTTAATCTCTGGCCAGTTTATGCCTTTATATCAAAGCAAACCTGAACCTTTACTTAGCTCTCCCTGAGTGTCTTGTAGGGAAACAGGGAAATACGGAGGGATGAATATGATTGAACAGGAAATGCCTTTAGCCCCTCCTGTTGCACTTAATGCCCCATAGGTATACTCTCAGGCCCCTTAACCTTCTGGTTTTAAAGATGATGTAACCAGTTACCTTTTTACATCAGTACCAGGGCTGGGCCTTAGTGATTATCTCTGATTTCTCTTCGTGCTTGCCAGGCACAATTAAGTGGGAGGGAATGTGGGGTGCAACTAGAGGTCCTATCATTGGCCTGGATTCCTTGTGTCCTACTGGAGTCCCTGGACCACAAGATAGAGACACACTCTCTGCCCTTGAAATACTTTCCTCTCTGAGCATCCCACCTCTGTGAGGCAGGTTTCACCCTGTTTTCCATCCTCTCTAACCACTCCTCCTCAGTCGCCTCCACTAGGGCACTTTCTCCCAGGGCTTCTAAAGGCGGAAGGAGGGTCCCCCAAGTTGCCATCTTCAATACTCTTCATTTATGCACTCAGACTTTTAGTCCATGCCAGGCCACAAGCTTTATGGGGTAAAGGGGATTTCAAAAACATGATTGCTGCCTGCAAGAGGCAAAATTGGGAACTCGACAAGTTGGAAACCATGATGTCAACAGTGTGCTCTGGACCAGATAGAGACAAGCACAGGGTAGCAGATTTTCTGATACCATACCTTTTCCTTCATGACTACATCTATACCTCACATCTCCAGACTAAATGTAAAAATGGGCTGCTGGGGCGGCACCTGTGGCTCATCGAGTAGGGCGCCGGCCCCATATACAAAAGGTGTTGAGTTCAAACCCAGCCTCAGCAGAACTACAAAACAGAAAAATAGCCGGACGTTGTGGCGGGCACCTGTAGTCCCAGCTACTCAGGAGGCTAAGGCAAGAGAATCGCCTAAGCCCAGGAGTTGGAGGCTGCTGTGAGCTGTGTGATGCCATGGCACTCTACCGAGCGCGATAAAGTGAGACTCTGTCTCTCCAAAAAAAAAAGGAATCTATTGGCTTGTGTAACTTAAATGATGGACTCAAATGGTGTCAACAATTTCTTTCTCGGTCTCTTGGCTGTACTTCTTCTGAGGCTCCAAGTTCAGTGGGGCCTTCCCCTCACAACCCAGACTCCATTATTTCAGATTTCTGTCCTGATGAATTGAAGCACTTCTCTCCACTCAACAAGAGTAAAGTCTTGGGCTTTCTTTCATTGCCGATAGCGCTCGCGCAGAAATGGTGAACGTTCCTAAAACCCGCCGGACTTTCTGTAAGAAGTGTGGCAAGCACCAGTCCCACAAAGTGACACAGTATAAGAAGGGCAAAGACTCTCTCTATGCCCAGGGAAAGCGGCGTTATGACAGGAAGCAGAGTGGCTATGGTGGGCCAACTAAGCCGATTTTCTGGAAAAAGGCTAAAACTACAAAGAAGATTGTGCTGAGGCTTGACTGTGCGGAGCCCAACTGCAAATCTAAGAGAATGCTAGCTATTAAGAGATGCAAGCATTTTGAACTGGGAGGAGATAAGAAGAGAAAAGGTCAGGTGATACAGTTCTAATCATCTTTTATCATAGAAGACAATAAAATCTTGAGATTATGTTCACTTCATCCGACTGCAGTTGGTCTTTGGGGAGCGAATAAATGAGAGCCATCAATAAAATTACCTTGAGAGGGGAAAAAAAAAGAATAAAGTCTTGGGCTGGGCATGATGACTCACGCCTGTAATCCTAGCTCTTGGGAGGCCGAGACGGGTGGATTGCCTGAGCTCAGGGGCTTGAGGCCAGCCTGAGCCAGAGAAAGACCTCATCTCTAAAAATAGCCAGGCATTGTGGCAGGCACCTGTAGTCCCAGCTATTTGGGAGGCTGAAGCAAAAGAATCGCTTGAGGCTCGGCGTCTGTGGCTCAAACAGGCTAAGGCGCTAGCCACGTACACCTAAGCTGGCAGGTTCAAATCCAGCCCGGGCCCGCCAAGCAACAATGACGGCTGCAACCAAAAAATGGCCGGGCGTTGTGGCGGGCGCCTGTAGTCCCAACTACTTGGGAGGTGGAGGCAAGAGACTCGCTTGAGCCCAGGAATTGGAGGTTGCTGTGAGCTGTAATGCCACAGCACTCTAT